>JAQFZW010002858.1:0-15156 GCA_034687055.1 Heteromurus nitidus
AGCAAATAGTTACATCGTATCTTTGAATTAGGCAGTAGTAATTACCCATCTAATGATACTTAAAACACGAGAAAACTCCTTCTATCTTTCATTCAGTTGCCAAATTAAATAAAAGTTACAAATACATACATTCAACATCTTCCTTGCATGCGATGCAAGCCGAAATAGT
Source organism: Heteromurus nitidus (assembly GCA_034687055.1). Taxonomy (NCBI): domain Eukaryota; kingdom Metazoa; phylum Arthropoda; class Collembola; order Entomobryomorpha; family Entomobryidae; genus Heteromurus; species Heteromurus nitidus. Next base: position 170 of record JAQFZW010002858.1, read on the forward strand.
TTTATCTGCGACTGTGAGTCTTAACATTGTAGAAAAGAGTCCTACAGAATTCATTGTTGGATTTTTTCTCTGGAACCTAATACTAAACCAACCTGGGTACAATGGACATTGCCGAATGGGATGATGATAAAGAAGGCAAAAGGTGCACCATGAAAACCTGAGATCTTTACAATTATGATGATAATATAATGGTAAACTTTAGAGTTTCTGAAGAAAGCTTGCATTTTTTCAGGTTCCACCAGATGTTGCTAACATTCAGTCATTTTACAAATTGTGAGTACTTACAGCATCCAAAATAGTGTGCAATTATTGCAATTATTTAGTGCAGAGACATAATTGTCTAAAATGTGCCTAAGAAGTAAATTCGTGACGTAAAACGAAGTCGCTACTTTCACTTCCGAGGGAAGGATTTGGGAATATGTGAACATAAAAGGACTATGATTATGATATATTGATTTCGTATCCTATTTAGTAGCATTTTATTACACACTGCAGTTGTCACCTCGTCATGCTCACGCGTGAAGCAATAATATATGCAGAGAACGTCGACTGACAACTTTTTGATGAAAATATTAATGCACAAAATCACATAAACTGAACGACACAATCTGGTTTACTTTACCCTGCCTTCCTTGACTCATGGCTTGATTATCTGCATTACATTCTGAAGACAGATTCCTCAAAACTAGAAGCCTACGAATTATTTGCCACAAAGCTTCCGTAAAACGCAAAACAAAAATACAACAAAGAAGAAGAATGAGGCTACTAGTTTTCACAAATGGCTGACAGAATTCTTGCTTTTAGCATTTTTGGAGATGTAGACATATTAATTTGGGGTTGATCAAGTGGACGTTTAAAATGCATGTCATGCAAGTTTTCAACTTTTTTTGTAAATTTCTGCTTTTGCAGAGAATTGCCTATTTGAATGCAGAGATACATAAGTAATCAGATGAATACGAAAAAGAGGTTTTTACATGTACATACAAACTTTATAGATCATATTAAAGCAGAAAAAGTACTACATTACGTTGATATTATGTCAAGAAATCAAAAGAAGTTAAACATTAACTTGGTTGAGGAGGGGACACGCAAATAACTTCTTTCTTTGGCCTGCACCCCTTCGATTTTGACCTGTCATATAATGATTCTAATAAAAGTTATAAAAAATATGTACATCATTTCTGTGTTTGTATAAAATACTATGTCATCTCATCTTGTTCAACAATCGCGAATGAAACCAAAGTCATGCAGTTAGTTGTGAATTCTCAGTTGCTACCCACAGGCAATTTATTAATTTTTTTTATATTTTCGAGCAAAATGAGTTGCAGCAAAATGGTTATTAAATGCAAAGTATTGCATTTTTTTCTACAGACAAGACTGAAAAAAGGTCAGTTTTTCACATTTTCCTTTTCTGTCACAATTTTCAGCAGGAGATGAATGCAACAACATCAAACAAGTTGTCTACCACCGCTGCTTGTAAAATCCTTTTCTACGCAGTAGCATTCAGTGGCAACAATCTTTCCCTGTTTTCGAATGGTTGAAGGCAAAATTTGTATGCAAGAATGCAAGGTTGGACTCTGTGGGCAGCGTGCAACACGTAATTACCTACTGTTTTAGTTAATCCGAAAACCGTATGCATTTTAATTTTGGTGAAAGAAAGACAGAGTTAATTTCAGAAGCTTGAGGTTTCATTAGCTGCGAAAAAGGATTTGCAAAAAATGTGGAACGTTTTAGTACGCCTCAGTCCATCATTTCATATGCAGCATTCCAATTCCAACTTGCAGGCAGAAGTGTTACTCGCAGATATTTGCACATTTTTGAAACGATTTATAAACCAACTGAAATGAAAATCTACAGAGGAGTCTGCAACTGACTGATTGGGGCATTTTGATAATACCAAATACCACTTTTACAAGGAAAATGTATTTCTTGAAATATCGAACTTTTATGAAAATGGAATAATTCAATTTCATAATTCCAGTTGTAAATATAGGTATTCAAATCTAATTTAATTCCAATAAATTAACCCAGAATTACTTCCCGTAATCCTCTTTCACTCGTAGTGATCTCATCGTGGGCCTCTCTTTCTCATGTAAAAATAGGCGATAAGATAATACAACCCTAATTGCTCTACATCAGCAATTCTGTGAAGTGCCTTGGGCATTCATAATAATAATTCATTTATGCATACATTGAACCAACACAGTACGAACGATCTGGTCTGGTTACTTGTACTGACGCCGAGAATAATAAAACAACTATGTAATACCTACTGAACTTTCACTGACAATATGATCAACAACAGACACCTCTCGATTTGAAGCGTGTATTTGTGAAATGCACCTACTTCATCCACTGCACTGTATAATATCCATTCAATTCATTTAAAGAAAGTTACAATTTCAAAAATAAAACATATACTCTGCTGTCTAGAGTAATGACTGCTATTTGTTAGTCAGGAGGTGGATCCAACAAATACACTCAACAAATGTCGATTTCCATTCGATAGTTCAACTTTTATATTTACATTGCCATTTCATTAGAACAATTTTCTTTAAAAAAAATAATTTCTTGGGGATATCCCCAAGTACTGTATAAGGGATCATCTAAGTGGAGGCGGTGTCGCCAAACTGAAAATGTGTGCAAAAAGCACTCACGACATGATCATTTTTTTCGCCGTTGTTTTTACTCCTCACTTTTCTTATGGAAGCTGTAACTATCAACGATTATGATTAATACTAGATAGACATCACATCACGCGTAAAAATATGACAGCTACGGAAGATCATATTGGTTAAAAGTGGAATGTTAACGTTTTGTTAGATATGCACATTAATTCCCCACCACACGATGCTTGGCCTATGACCCATAGCGTGCTGTGTCTAATGATTTCCCCTTAAAGAAATCAAACGTCAAAAAATCATCATTTTTTGTACATTTTGCCCACTCTCTCATGCGAGGATGTATGATGCAGCATGTCAAGTAAATTATAATGTGCATCATCCCTCTTTCGATCATCATCACGTAAATTACTAAAATGCCAATTGCATGGAAATCATTAAGCAAAAACTCCATTTTATTGTTTACATTTGTGTACTTTAATTGCAAAAAAAGTGAGGGGAAAATTGAAACGGTGTAATCATTCCTGGGATGCGCCCCACTCCTCCCCTATTTCTTCATATTTGTACAGTTTTACTTCTAGCGAACTAATCATCTCTTTCCTTACCTGGGCAGTGGCACCATATTTCCCTTCAGTTGCAGATCTTACATCCCTTCTTATTTCATATTCCTTATTGCATTATTGTAGTGATGCACCTACGCATTCTTTGGGAAACAAAGTTTAGTAAAAGTACAAAATGCGGATCTGAAACTATATCATTCATTATTTTGTCATTTGTAGATGCATATAAGTTTACCATGGTTCTTTCAAGCGACGACATGATCAAATTTTCTCAAATGTCTGACCGGCACCGATCACTCCCTGTCGACACACTCCTCGTATTCAATGTAAGCAATAATTAGTGCAGCAGAACTCATTCTCACGTTTTATTCATTGCGAAACCTTTTTGTCCATGTGGATCTTTTTTTGTTGGTCATTAAATTCATCAAGCTGTGGCATCCATAGAGTTTGCTAGTTACTATTTAACAAGTTCTTATTCATTACTCAATACCAAGAGTCATATTCATGTTGCATGCTAAGTTATTATTAGAAAAATACAATAGGTCTCGTTTTTTGCTCATTTCTTTTCAGTCTCAATCAACGCTCAATACATAATCAATGGGATTAATACCAGCGTTGAGTTTTTACCGCACAAAGGACACCTTCGCGTCGGGATATCGTTTGATAAGAAACCTCCGGGAATTAAATTCTGCATGAGGAAACAAGACATTTGACGGATTAATTCAAGCTAACATATCTATCGTGTTGATCTCATCGTCAGTATGCGCATTTGTGTTATGGACGAATGGCCCGTAAATAATATCGCAGCTCTGTTTGTATTCTGATCATACTTACCGACGACAGATCAGAATGCACTTTGACATTTATATAATTAACCAATCGTGGGCGGAGTTAAAGTATAGAGATGCTGTTGTGGGCCATTCACCTATGACACTCAAGGAACAGTACACTTGGAAGAATCTTTAAATCATAAGTTTTCGTCAATTTATGATACAAACCGTTCAATTGATAAACGATCATACACACTCAGGAACATCAAGTACACGTTATTTCGGAATAACGGCCAATTTCGGTTAAAAACGGTCAAAAGTTAAGAGTAAAAGAAAAATCTAAGTTTGGATTCTTCATCAGTGCATCGGTCCCGTGATTTTGATACCGGATTTGTCGAAATTGGTGACAAAAAATCTGTGACACCTTAGGAACTGGAGTATCGTCCTCTGCAAGTATTTGCACAATATTTTGAGGCATTTACAAGTTGTTTGAGTGTGTGATTTTAAAGATAAATGCTGGTAAAAGTAAAGTAAAAGTCATTTTAAAACTGTCTTGAGAAGGGAGTTGTAGAAGGCAATGCTGACTGTTCTAACAAACATTTTGAGTGGAGTCGCGAACACATAAGTTTGGAGATTCTGTAGAAGAACGAGAAGAAGAAGACTGATCAGAACGAGACACTAGCGCAGGACTAGATCCAACAGATTGTAATTATCATTATAATTAAAAGATACAATAAATTACTATGGATATGAATATCAAAGTGGAGCAGGACATGTCCAGTCATAACGAGATGTTGGGTCAGAATCCGTGTGACCTATAGAAGACCATTAACACCAAAGTGGAAAAAGGAAACGCCAGTGTCAAACACGGTGAGACTTCAAAATTGAAAGTCAGATGTATGAATTTTAAAACCTATGAAACATGTGTGCGTTATATTAATTTTCGTCTGAAGGTTCAAAACCTCAACGTCCAAAACAATTTTTTTCCTAGGCATTATTACCTGCTGGAAGAGCACCAAGAATTGTGGTAAGTTTAAGTTTACAGATTTTGTGTCAGTCTAATTTCATTCAACCGCGGACTTAGCTACGCAGTTTACCTCATTTTCTGGGTTTTATTTTGAGGCTTGTCTAGCACCTTCATGTACAATGAATGGAAAATTGTAGTTGTGGGCGTACCCCCTACACCATGTGCTATCGGAAAATGGGGTCAGCGGTTTGATTCGGGTGACCACTCCCTAGAAGACGGCCAGTTCAGGAGCCCCGAAAACGGCAACTCACGGTGAACGTGTGTCGAAAGTTCGGATTGTAGTGGAAAGGGACAGCCTTCTCTAACGATGGGACTGAAGAGGGTGATAAGTTCAGACCCTAATGAAATTTTGCACATCGTATGCTCTCATATGACCGTGAAGAATGTGCACTATGACCCCCTGCCATGGGCCCATTTGGGGGAGTTGGTAAGCTACCTCCATGTTTTTGTGCTCGAAGTGAAAATTTCCAGAAAAACAAATGGGAAAATACATGGGAAAATCGACAGTAGGACAGGTTGGGCCTGCCCAACTTTTTCAAAATCGACCAAAATTAAAAATCACTATAAATGTCCTATTTGAGCATTAAATAGTCTCCTAAACACCTTATATCGATAAAAACGTGATAAAAGTGGACAATTACGCATTTACTACCTGACATTTTGACATTCGAAAATTGACACTACGATTCCTAATGCATGGGGGTTAGGTTACCAACTCCTCCAAATGGGCCCATGGCAAGGGGTCATAGTGCATATTCTTCACGGTCTTATGAGAGTATACGATGTACAAAGTTTCATTGGGATCTGAGTTTATCACCCTCCTCAGTCCCATCGTAAGTGAAATAGCAAATAAGACGAGGAAAAGCATCATTTCTTAGTGGCGGATACTGCATTTTGCTCTCGGCCTATCCCAGCGCTGTGCCATATGAATTTCTAAGATCCTTAACGATGAAAAAAAGAAAATCTGAGTGCAAGAATTCAATCAAAATTTGAACTTGCATTCTTTAAATGGATATTTGTTTTCTAGAGCAACTATTGACTAGAGACAAGACCTACGTTCACCCCCATGAGATGGAGACGAAAAGACGGCTTTCTAAGTGGATTGAATGTATAATAATGCCTTTTTTAAATCTTCGAATTTTAAAATTTCAAAAATCGGCGATTTCATGACTTGGACACTGACCCACCGCATTCTTCTTAGAAGGTATCGAGGCTCTCGGTCACTGATGTAACAAGTATGTTATACTTGGGGGTACTTATGTTGAAAACGAGAAGAAAATCGATTGAACCTTGTTGAAGTTATACTTGATCAAAGTCTGATCCTTCTTTCTGAAAACCCCTTGCTATGTTTACCAATTCGTGAAATGTTATTGCATAGTATCGTATGGAACTTGAGCTATAATTCCGACCAACAATAGACAACTCCAACAAATTTTAACGTACGTATCTCTAGAAAAATACGTTTAATCGACCTCGTGAGTGTTGACGCTATGGATTACATATAGGTAATTATTTTGTCGTCATTAACATAGTTGAACAGAACCATTGTCACAAAGACTTGGTATAATATTTAATAATAATAATAACTACATACAAACTAAACAACAATGATGTCCATTATTTTTCATATATTTTGTGACGACGTGAATTTTATTGATAGGCTCAGAAAGGAAGCCTATTATCTAACAAAAAGTTATACCTGTTTTAACAATTTACACTTTCACTCAACAGCGGAGTTATAATTCGTATTTGGTGATTCATACTCTAGTTGTTGTCTAAATATATAAGATATTGTCGAACAAATAAGTAACCATAAAATCTGACGATGAGATGAGAATAAAGTTGTTACTGAGAGACTTTTTGAAATGCGAATAATAATAAGGACACATTTTCGTGTAAAACTTTCTTAATACCCGTCACAAGGAGCTTAAGAATTCTCCAGAGTATCTACAACATATAAAGAGAAACAAGCAAGAGGAGCATATATAATTAAAAAGACATAACCCAAACATGCATAAGTGTTTCTTAATTAGCTTATATAGTTTCATATTTTTGTATCTTTGACTGCATTTTGTAAAACTAGTTGACGATACTGTTTTAATCAGTTATATCGAAGTAGTGGAGCTATATGTTTTCAATGCGTTAAACAATCTCCTGGACTGAACTCTGACATCTTCGTCCGGATGTTGATTCATTAATGATTTCGCCTTTTCTTGCACATTTTCACTGGAGTTAGCGCCGAAAAGTGCAGTATACCTGTCAAACAAAATATTCTTAATAACTGGAAAGAATTATTAAGGATGATATACAGACTTAACCATCAATACATAGACAGTGCCACTCACATTGTATCCGATTCAGCAGCACTATCTTCCTGTGGTAAATCATCACTTGAATTTAATTTTTGAGTCGTTGCGGTGCATGCGAGATTTGCCAATAACGTGACGAGTCGAAGCACAATTTCACGCTCTTCAGACGAGTCCATCAGGTACAACAAACGTTTCGGCGCCTAATATTTTAAATAATGTTATCAAGTTGTTTATGACAAGTATTTGATAACGATGTGATACTATTTTGTATACTTGCACGGAATGTAATTATGCGGCAATTTTCAGACTCAGAATGCAGCATTTATATTTAAAGGTTTACCTCAGCAGCCAGCATATTAGGAACCATATCTTCATTCGTTGAAAGATTCACCATGACTTTTAAGGACTGTAGACGAATGGGAAGGGACAATTCCTCAAGTAAAGAGAAGAGATTATGTAGAGAAGGACAATATTCTTGATGCCAATCTGTTAGTACTGCAATATTTGCCAATGTGGTAAGAACCGCATCGACAAGCTCCTCAGCATGCTTGGAAACATCGTCGATGTAGGACAAGAGCATCGGGACCATGCTCTAAAACCATAAGAATTAACCGTTGAGTAATTAACACTTTTATTGTTATTTTTAGTTCAATAATAATGTCGCATGAACAAAATAACGATTGTTTTTACCTTCATTTCCTTCTGATTTTGTTCATTCAGTGCCATATTTCCCAGTGCTCGTATAGCCGCGAGTCGAACTTCACTTTTGGGATGCACAAGTAGGTTTTGAAGCCTTGAGAGACATCCAGCTTCTCTTAAATTGTTCTGATTAATTTCAAATGTCGCAAGGTTCGCTAGAGTAATCAACGCACGTTCCAACACTCCTTCGTCAGACGTGTACAATAGAGCAACAAGGGTTTTCGCTTCGAACGAATCCATTGCTCTTCAAATCAATGATAGTGGAACAAGTTAGGCTTTCCTTTTGTCATGGGTAAAATAAATAATAAATATTGCCGAAATTATTTAATTGACTTTACCGTCCTTTAAGGCTAAGAGATTCAAGTTTTTGCTTTAATTCGTCACTTATATCTTGAATTGCTCTATCAGTCTCTGCTATTCCAGCCTCAGGACTTTTTCTAGAAAGAGATTTTCTTGACCATCGTTTTCTGACAGGTGATCCACTATCAATGGGAACCAGTGAAAGGTTGTCTGATGATCGACTAGCAATGAAGTGCTGAATATCGACTGGACTAAGAATCCTTGGCGAACTCCACGGGGAACACTGAAAAAAATTACGTCAAGATTGTGATATACAGTACAGACAATGCAATTAACCTAATCTACTTCAAATTCAGAAAACAAATACAGGTAGATAATACGTAATTGCCTCGAGTTTCGTCTATTATAACAACATACCTGAAGACTTCGTGGTCCCAAGGTTTGAGATGTACGCCCAACTGGTGGACCACCATTCCCTTGAATTGCGAGCATTGTGTCGGCAAAATGACGAGCTCTAAAATTCAGCTCACGGATTCGTTCTTGAACAGAGAGGGGTCTAAGTATAATTCGACCTGAGTTCGAAACATCGAGGCTGCCCAGGAGAGCATCAGTTTGTGCTTGTTGTGATAATCTTCTAAAGTACAAGCGAGCTTCGCCCTCTGGATAACTTGCTATAATTGAACAAATCAACTCGTAAATTTACGATTATGCTTTAAGTACGAGGCAAATAAAAATTTAATGATTCAAAGCTTACCGTCAGCCTCACGACGTCTTCGCTGAAATGCTGTTCTTACGACGGAGTAACCGACATACGCAAATCCAGCAAAAATTGCTGAGCAAAGTGCGACTTTGTTCGCAGTTCTGTCACTGGTAGAGCTGGACGCCATGTTTCAGTTAGTAGTTAGTAGCACGTTGTTATCAACCAAATTAGGAATTGCCTTCATTGCCTTGGAACCCTTACACGTCGGAACTTTGGGCGGAGAGCATTTTCACTTTCTATAAAACAATCACAAAGCAAAATCAATATTTAGTATTTGGAAACGAGTTTCCAATTAAAATATATTTATTTCTAGGTATAATATAATACGATAGGACTAATAATAGACAACACAATTATACAATATATCGTGACCTCAATTTAACAATACAAAGAAATCCAAGGTTGAAGGTGCTTCAAACTTGAAACCTTTGATTATTTTCAATGTGTAAATTTACACAATTATAACCTTCAACTTTCAATTCAAGGCGTTGTAAGTACTAACAACTAATGACTTAAACAACTTACTTTTCTTACTGTTCTCGACATTCGCAATATCTAATTGTCCTTGGAATGAGTCTTACGCAGTCCTTGTCAATGATTTGCACACTGACAACTGATGAATATGAGTCAGTTTTACAACTATCGTCTCTTGCTTTAAAAACGTCTTCCACTGGCTAATTTCATTTAAATCTGAACCACAAACGGAGACAAAATCAGCTTAAAACTGTTACACCAGATGTGCCAACTCATATTGGATATTCATTGATTATTAACTAATTAATCAAATCAAACAAGACTATTTTCTCTTGTCATCGGTTGTTTAAAGACATCTATTCTTTAAGCTTCCTCAGCTGATGACGTGACTGGCAGGATTCTACGTACATCGTGTATTGCACGTGTAAGAGTGACTTTCTCCTGATTTTAAACTTTCAACTTCAAAACATTAAAACAGTCGGTGTTGATTTCGGTAACACCAATCACTGATAACGATGTAAAACTTCACTTCAGAACTATTCAAAAAAATCACCTATTAACACAACACTATTCAGTTATTTCGGGATTGCCCGAAATCCGATTTTTAGAGTGATGCTGATCCACGTTTATAGCACTCTTCTGCTTCCTTAAATTCAGCTCCACAATCAGATGTCTGCGTAACAGAAAGATTAGGCCCAGCACGTAGTTGATCCCCTGCAGCACACTTCAATTAATGAATGTATCATCTGAATTTATCTGAATCATATTAGTAGATGCATTATCGATTTAATTAACTTAAGCAAAAGCTTAATTGCATTTACTTCCTGTTCCTAGCTCAATAATTTGGTTACATCGCATTTAGTAATCCAGTGCAACAAATTAGAAATTAGTACCTAAATAAATAAATAAATAAATAAAAATAATCAGCATCATGGCATATTAATTTAAATACAAATAACCATGGTTATTTCTAGCATGCTTGTAACACCTAAACGAATGTTAAGTATTGAAGTGAGTTACGAACAACGACTTCAAACGACAGGGACGTCGGTGAGCGAGGCACTCGAGCCTGCCTCGCTCATTAAACTTAGAAGTCGTGAATCCGATTAGATTAGACAGAATTTTGACCAATCGTAAGTTTGGTTAGATTTTTAATTAAATTTTTACTGTATAACTGTAATTGTAACACGTGCTGTAGGGTGATTACGAAACTCGTCGCACACTACACGTTACAAGAAGTAATATGTGCTGTAGGGATTCGCCTTTGTGTGCAGTTTACACAAAGGCAACGCAGAGCGAACGTGTATGTCCTTAATGCTTACTGCATGCATGCATCCGTCAAAAAAGCATTGTCCATTCACGCTTTACTTTGTTTCCGTCAGCGCAAGAACGCTTCAGTCGAAGAAGTCCAAATAATTTTTGGTGTAATCGTCTCCTGAGATAATTAGTAGAGTTTCTCCATGCAGCGGATTCTAGAACCAATGTTAATGACAGGACGACATTAACCTTTAAAACTAGCTGGTGCTATGCTCTTAAGCATTCTTGATACAAAGTTGTCTTATAGCGCAAACCTCCACACGTGGTGGATTACGACAGAAGTTATGTCAATATTGTTTAAATACAGTCTTAGTCAGTCATAGCTAAATAGTCCCAAGGGCAGTTCGAAGTCAAGATTAAAATACATAAATATGCTATGTTTCAACACTAATTGCGTTGAGATAATACGATAGAAAAGGTGCTCCAAATAACCACACATACGTTCTTTATTTCACGTTATGGTCTTAGTTTACAAATACATATTAGTTAAGTTAAAACTTTAGCTATACATTTTTTCCGCAGACTTTTGTTGGGGATATATAACCAAAATATTACAAGTATAAACATCATCTGAGAAAGGTGCATGCTCAAATATATAGTGATTTTACCCTAGGAATTTAGCATCTAGTTCGGAATTAGGTATTCATTCTAATCATCGTTGCGCGTTCGAAATGCTAATTGTTTGTTCCAATGTAAAATGAAAGTAAAGTTGAAGCGAAAGTTTTTCATGCAAAAGTGAAATTAAGATTGATTAATCAAACCTATGATTTTTGACGCTCACATAGTAAATATACAGGAAAGGACTTTCATAATAAAACTAAGCGCTTGCATACATTTTCAACATTTTATTAGACATTTGTTGCACACTATTTACAGTCAGACACTTAACATAGTAGTAAAGTTTGACAACAACCCATGTGTTGCAACATGATGACGAATTTGCATAAGATGTAAAGTCAACTGAAACTGAAGCGAATACGCACAAAATAAATGCTGCTTCACATCACATTCAGAGAACATCCTTCCATCGAGCATAATATTATATTTCACACATGGCTAACTTGCTACAAACGAAGTTAGTTACTAACAAAAAGCTCGTACTAATAATAGCACGTAGACATTCAAATACGACTGCTGCCACACGCAGCAGTTTATACACAAAAATTCCATTGCATTTTTTGGTTTTTATTACCTGCTGTCATGTAGTGTAAAATTTGACATTTTCACATATCTTCACTTGAACCATTTTGTTCGAGATCTCGGTTGGAGTATTAATAAAAAAATATGAAGTCGTTTCGTTTTCATTAATGGAACTATATTCTTATGGTTTCAAAAAATGATAATGTAGCATGTAGCGTAAACTCCGTATGAAAAATCACAGACTTTGTCCTTTACTAACTCGACAGACGCAAAGTAGACATAAATACTAGGCCAGGTCTGAAATGGAAGAATTATAACATTTTTATTTTATTATGTGCATAGTTGTTATATATGAAGAATGCATTTGTGGAAAATTATTGGTAACTGAATGCCAGCGAAGTATAGGCATAGGCATATAGTTGTATTTATTTCTTCGTTGGTGAAAAATGAAAAGCAGCATGCGATAGCAAATTTTTGTCGAAGTATTTATCATGATGCCGGCCTTTGGATCGATTCAAAACATGAAATGGTCATAATAATATTTATGACATGGGAAACTTTTTGAGCTCCATTTACGGCCATACATCCATGAACAATTTTTTTGTCGCGGATGCTTTGTCATGTCAAAATTGTCAAACGTCCGAGTCGAAATAACATCACTGGAGAGTGATGAACATGTGAAGCGGCTGTTTTTAGTAACTGATTTTAGTACGCAAGTCCAGTTTAGAAAGGTTAAAGTGTGTTATCCTTTGATCGTCGTTTGTACCATTTCCAATTAAACATTCTCAGTAAGATTTAACCCGCTCGTCGTAGCAAGACCATATATGGCTGCTGGCTCCCATGATATTCACGAAGACAGCTCGCAAAACTTCATAATATGCATATTTGTTACCATTCATTAATTACAATGACAGTCAGTGAATATATATGCAATATTTAATTTTGCAATTTTATATATACATAATACGTAATATATCGAAAATAGTTGACAGTTTAATACTTTGGTCGTAAAACAATCTTTAAAACAAACGACGTAACGTTTTAATGGTTGGTGCTGTTGAAATTCCATGTACGCACTGTGTGGAGTCCTTCGAGACGAGGAGAGCAGGCAGTAAGAGATTGGTAATTAGTCATCTTACTAACTTTATCGCTGTTTTTATAACCAGGATGAATAATATATATAAAATGTACACAGGCGATCGGCCACTCTGCGAAAAAAACATGTACTCACTTGTAAATCACATTTGTTCTCATTACATCGTTTTTTTAGTTTCTTGAGTATTACTCATACCCAATAACATCCCCAGCTTATCATCATCTTCCGAAGTCAATTTGTTCAAACCTTTGACTGTCAGTCAGTCTCATTTCTGAAATGCATTATGCATACTCACAGGGAAAGAAATGAAGAGGAATGAATTTATTAATTTGGAGTAAATATGTATCGAGATATATAAACCACATACACATTTGTATGTTTAGCGTGTGAGTCAGTGTTTTAACTTGTTATTCTCTTCAAAGAAGCTTCAGACTTGTGCATTTGGTTGACGTCTACTCACCAATCAATCTTGAATGGGTTCAATCACAACATAGACGATTTACATAGTTGTAGCTACACCGGCACGTCGGTGGCATTTGGAGAACGCATTTTCTGGATTTAGTAAAAGGAAATCAAGTTGACGACAAAAACATGAACAATTAAGAAATCAAGGACAGAGGAAATAACCTCTTTGTAATGTCCATGTCAGGAAAAGTTTGTACGAAGAAAATGCGCTGAGTGCTGTTTCCCAAATTTTGAGATATTCAGATAAGTTCAGTGGCGTCGTAGTGAAGAACAAGCTAATTTGTACATGGTAGTCGCGTTCGATTTTTACATACGGAAACGGTTGCATATACCTGTGATTCTATGCCATGTGCCGTGTGGAGTTGCAGCTTGCATTCTTGTAACACATCGGAAATCTGCGAAACATTAGATCACAGTATGATCTCATGATTTGGCAATCTATGATAAAAAAAATCCTTTTGGTCTCAACCGATTAACTGAAACGCTTCAGTGAAGTATCATGATAAGTCACTCAAGCCAAAGAAAAGTGGAGAACGTCAGTGAACGAACACTGGTGAAGGTGAGCAATAAGTAATTATCCATTCTGAGTACTTAACTAAAATACATATACATTCAGACTTCGTGTGTAAAAGGTGAACATGGAAACGTGACTCTCTTGTGTCAACGCCAGCTTATCATTTACCTTCACTTGTACATGTTTTAGTAGAATGCAGGTGATATGAAAAGGGAAAAGGAAACGTTTTTAGATACAGCAAAACTGCGTAAAACAAAACTAGAAGATGTTTAGTATCTTTTTTATGCTAGACTCGGTACATTTAAATGATGAGGCCATTCACAAAGGTAATCTCATTTATTTGTAAAAGTTTAACTTTCAATCTTCCATCGAAAGAGTTCAGTTAACATGCATGTACGAGCATGGTTGTAAATTGTGATATACTTCTTCTTTTCCACGTTCGCATGCACTCACAAAGCAGCAAATCATCACTTGACATCTCATCACACACTAACTGATCAGATCAGTCAGACCACAAAGTATCAACGCAGTTTGATGTGTGTATGAGCATGGACCACCTAATATAGGAATGTTTTGACTGTATCTTGCACAAGTACAAGTATCCGTTTTATGTACATTTTAGCCAATTGTTTTACTTTAGTTAGTCATTGCAAGTTAAACAAAGAAAATGCGGTTGTAAATGTCAAATAGAGTTCATAGGAGAGCACACTATTTAGAGGATTACGTTTTAAAGCGACACTGAGATGAGCACAGTGATATTTTGTTTTTGACTCAACTGATTAAATACATCGTTTCCAAAAGTTATGCATGCATGCATTCAAGGTGTATAAATAAAATATTATATGATACGTTTAAAGTACAAATGACATATATAATATATATAGTTGGCAAAAACCGCTGAGATCTGCGAAGCTCTTTTGTTTTAAATGATTATT
>JAQFZW010002859.1:0-15154 GCA_034687055.1 Heteromurus nitidus
ATACACACTTCTCAGCATCTCGAAACACCTAAAACGATATATGCATAAAAACAGCCTTGTCCTTAGGCATAATATGCATATGATTTCAACGAAAAAATACTTTTTATACGTTTTAGTTCTTGTGTATATCCCTTCGACTCTGTGAGTAACGTAAATTGTGTGGTGCATGAGGAAGAGAGTTGAGTGTTCGGTACGTCTTCTCTTGTCCGTCTTTGTAGATACGAAATCATTATCAACGACACAATTTTTTTTCTTCTTGTTGACAAAATAATCATTCTCCGAGAACAATTTAAAAAGTTAATCAAAATTTGTCGGTGTGTATTTTAATTGCTAACTTTGAGTGAAATCAATACGTTTTGTTGCGTTTAGCAAACAATTTTAATTTAATTTAAACACATTTAAGTTGTAAGTCCGGTGTCCGGGATTTGAAGGTAGTTAAAATGGAAATTAACGACGCAAATCTGCAAGGATTAGGGTCATACCTTCAACAGACCCTTAGTCCAGACCCGAACGTCCGGAAGCCAGGTAATGACAATAATATTAAAACTTTCCAGGAAATGTTGAGAATGAAAGTTTGCATGGTCTTCGAAGTAAACAAATTACTTTTGACATGATTTTACAGCGGAGAAGTATCTGGAGTCTGTGGAAGTCAGTAAAAATTACCCTCTCCTTCTGTTGAGTCTGTTGGATAATGCAAATGTCGATTTAACAATTCGGATAGCTGGTTCTATCGTATTCAAAAACTATGTGAAGAGAAATTGGAAGATCGTAAGTAGATTCAAAATTAGTAAATTATTGTCAACCAACGGAAGACAATTCCGTATCCTTTCCTTTTAAAACGGAAGTAACATCGTGATTTTTGCTTCTCTAGCTGGATGATGTTAACAAAATTGATCCCACAGATCGAGATGCGATCAAGTCTTCCATCGTCAATCTGATGCTGAAGTCTCCTGACAGCATTCAGCGTCAATTGACTGACGCTATGTCAGTCATAGGCCGTGAAGACTTCCCCAAGCTCTGGCCAAATCTTTTGAAGGAGCTCATTGAGAAATTCAGTTGTGGTAGGGAGTGCAACACTTTATTTATCCAACTTATCGTGTAACAATAACAAGGTGTTAGTTTGTCTTTGTGTCACATTCGATTATAATTATGAATTTTGCTTGTGTCATGTGTTTGATACAGAGGATTTTCACGTTATCAATGGAGTCCTTCAAACCGCACATTCCTTATTTAAAAGGTATCGGTTCGAATTAAAGTCTGAGGAACTGTGGAGAGAAATCAAGTATGTGTTGGACAACTTCGCGGCTCCATTTACGGCCTTGTTTATGGTTAGTGCAAATTTGACTGTATGAACAATGAATTGTTCGATTGAAATGGCGTTCCTTTTGTAATAAAACCAGATTGAACCTAAACATGTTTTTTAATTGTAGAAATTGATGGACTTGGTACCTCAGCACGCTGGAAATAAGGATGCAATTAAAACGATTTACAGTTCCCTGCTCATGATTGCAAAGATTTTCAACTCGCTAAACGCCCAGGACATCCCAGAATATTTTGAAGATAATATGGCTGTTTGGATGTCTAATTTCCATACATTATTGGTTACCGATAATCCACTCCTCAAAACAGGGGTTTGTAACCAATTTATTTTATGAAAATATTCGCTGAACACGCGCGGCGCGTGACTGTTCAAACCGAAGGTTGCATTTTGTGTGAGATTTTTATTAATATTGCACATTATTTCAGGATGACGAAGAGGCAGGACTCTTGGAGCAAATTCGATCTCAGATCTGCGACAACATTGGCATGTATGCACAGAAGTATGATGAAGAGTTCCAGGATATGCTACCACAATTTGTTACGGCAGTCTGGAACTTGTTAACATCCACGGGAAATCAATCGAAATACGACATGGTAAGTTTTGAGAAATATTTATTTATTTATATAATATGTGCTTTTCAAGAAATATTAAGAATGTTTAAAACTTGAATTCGCATGGTCATGATCGTTCTTTCTATAGCTTGTGAGCAACGCAATACAGTTTTTGGCCCTGGTTGCGGAAAAACAGCAACACCAGCAACTTTTCTCAGACCCCAGCACTCTCAGCAGCATTTGCCAAAAGGTCATAATCCCCAACATGGAATTCAGAGGTAATTTTAATGTTTATAATGAATTATTTAAGATTTTTAAACATTTTAATCTCAATTAATTCTTAATGTCAATATCAATGCATTTTATTTTCAGAGTCGGACGAAGAATTATTTGAGGATAACCCGGAAGAATACATCCGTCGCGATATTGAAGGTTCAGACGTTGATACTCGACGTCGGGCGGCATGCGACTTAGTCAAAGCTTTGTCACGCTACTTTGAACCACAAATCACGGAAGTCTTTGGCCAATACATTACTGTGAGATACGCTTGGTCATTTAAACTCGTCAAAGTATTTTAAGAAAAAGGTAATCATCTGAATCATCACAAGTAAATATTTGATTAATTAATTTATAGGCTATGCTGAGTCAGTACAGTCAAAATCCTAGCGGCAACTGGAAAAGCAAAGATGCGGCGATATATTTGGTTACTTCGTTAGCAGCCAAGGGCCAAACTCAAAGACATGGAATTACTCAAACTAATCAACTTGTAAACATCGTGGATTTCTACAATACATATATTCTACCTGACCTGCAGGGATCAAATGGTAGTGACTACAACTGCTCAATATTTTTTTTAAAAGCAATGCAACGCTTACAAAATTAAGCAAAACCGTATTGTGATTTTCAATAGTGAACGAGCTACCCGTCCTGAAGGCTGATGCTATCAAGTACCTAATGATCTTTAGAAATCAGTTACCACAAAACATTGTGAAGGAAGGATTTCCGCAGTTGGTTCGATTTCTGAGAGCAGATAGTCCTGTTATTCACACTTACGCTGCAAACTGCATCGATAAAGTCCTGATAATGAGACAAACTGACAACACAGCGCTGTACTTTAAAATTAATTATGTATTGATATTTAATTATTTAAAATCTTTATTTGAATTGGAGAATAACCGTTAATTTTCGTATGAAAATAGGTTGAAGTCCGCGGACATTAGTCCCTTCAGTCAGGATCTTGTGGCAAGTTTATTTGCTACCCTTGAAAAGCCTGCCTCAAAGGAAAATGAATACGTTATGAAAGGTATTACGAGTTAATAAAGTTGACAATGTATTCACGAAAATCTCATCTCTAATATCAATCAAATTAAAATTTTCAATTAGCAATTATGAGGTCGCTCTCAACTCTCCAAGAAGCAGTGATTCCTCTGATGCCCCATGTTCTTCCGAAACTGGTCGAGATATTGATGATGGTTGCTCGCAATCCTTCCAAACCTCACTTTAACCATTACTTGTTTGAAAGTATTTCCCTTTGTATTCGAATCATGTGCGCTAGGAACCCTCAGTTTGTGGCTCAGTTTGAAGCACAGTTGTTTCCTATCATTCAAGGGATTTTACAGCAAGATATCGTTGGTAAGATGGCACCACACAATTATAATATATTGCAATACTTCACTGTTCGTATTAATTATATTAAATTTTACTTGTTTTCTTTCAGAGTTCATTCCGTATATGTTTCAAATACTGTCGCTTCTTCTGGATTTCCACCAAAAAACAATTCCCGAAGCTTACATGTCACTGTTTCCCTGCTTGCTGGTTCCTGTGCTGTGGGAGAGACCTGCGAATATTCACCCACTCGTCCAGTTGCTACAAGCATACATCAGCAAGGGGCCACAGCAAGTCGCTGCGAGTGATAAACTTGTACGTTAATTTTGTACAAATCCTAATTGCTATAAACAATAAGCTGATATCTTGTCATAATCAAAACCATAATTTAGTTGTAGTTCAAAATTTGAATATCTGTTGACTTTCTTCTAGAACGCGCTGCTTGGAGTTTTCCAGAAGCTTATTGCATCTAAAACAAATGACCATGAAGGATTCTACTTGGTGCAGACTTTAATTGAGAGCATGCCTCCGTAAGTCAAGTGATAACTTGGGTGTTGGGTCTCATTCGTCATTAGTGATTAGTTTGTTGGTGTGTTGAATAAAGTCGAATTTAAATGTTTATGCAGGGAAGTCATGCAGCAGTTCCTGAAACCGATATTCATCCTTCTTTTCCAAAGGATCACGTCTTCGAAAACAACCAAGTTTGTGAAGTGCCTGCTCGTCTATTTCAGTGTGTTTGTCAATAGATACGGGGCGCAGGCGTTTGTCGCAATGATTGATGGCATTGAGAATAAATTCATGACGAAGGTACTGGACAGATTGTTCATCGCCGAGGTGCAGAAGGTATCAGGCTCAATTGAAAGGAAGATCTGCGCCGTTGGAATCACGAAGCTCTTGTGTGATATTCCGGAGTTGATGCTAAATGGGGATTATGGCGTCTACTGGTAAATCTTGAATTTAGTTTACAACCACGAGTACTCTATTACGTTACTGAAATTGTGGATTTTTTATATCATTGGTTTTAACAGGGTACCTCTGCTGACTGCACTAATCAAGCTATTCGAATTGCCCGAAGATGAAACAGTTCCAGAAGACGAGCACTTTGTGGAAATCGAGGACACACCAGGGTATCAAACTGCGTATTCTCGACTTAACTTTGCCGGTAAACCGGAAGTGGATCCGTTGAAAGGTATCCTGTTATTATTTCTAAAGCAATTTACAAGTTTTCTCTGCCATAAACTCACTCTCTATGAATATCTATTTTGCAGATTCTGTACCCAACGCGAAAGTTTTTCTTGCCCAAAATTTGGGGAAATTAAGTGTGGCTGCGCCTGGAAAGCTTATTCCTTTAACTGCAACTATGAACCCTGAAGCAGCCGCATTCTTGTCGAAGTATCTCAACGAAGCTAATGTTCAACTCGCCTAAATACCTGAGTAAAAGCGCGTGTTTTACTTTAAGTTCTGCAAACTGCAAACCTTCGATTACTTCTATCAAGAAACCTGTGGATTAGGATAAGTATTTTGTATGTCTTAAATAATAACGGATAATGTCTTTTTTCTTTAAAAATATCGGAAGGAATTCTAACAATATTGTATCTTGCACGCATGTGATGAGTTTTAAAAATTAAAAATTGGACTTTTAAAAATTGCATTGCGATGAGCAGTATCATTTCATTTAATTATGCGTCATTCTCTCTGGCTGACTTTGATTTATTGATTATTGATTTAATTACGATGATTATCAGTTTAATGCGTAATTCTCAAGTAAACTCACCAACTATATTTCAGTTACGCTGTCCCAATAAATCATCACCGTGATCACTTGCATCTTAGGTGCATATCCAGCCGATGTGTTATGGGTGAAGTCTTTGGACTTTGGACATGCATAGCATTCCCATGCACCCCGTCCTGACAGATACAGCATATATATGGTTTGAGCAGTTACACATATGCATACTCGTGCTCGCAGATGTTTTGTGCTTTGCAAACTCGCAGCAGATGATACGATCTCAGATAGACATTACTTGTCAAAATATTAAAATAAATATTTTGGTAGTGTAAAATTAAAAGTTCACATGCCTACTTAGAACAGAAATCGTTACACGAAGTTACTTTGTTTTTATCTTCGCCGGCTTCATCTCATACAGCAATTTACTAGCTGCGTGAAACACCCTGCCCATGAAACAAGAATATCCCCGTCGTAATTCTTTTATCCCTTGGTCCTCTGTACTTTTCTGACAGCACCATGCAAACTCCTTTAGCAATCCTTTCTCGATTAACGGAAATCCGACATGGATCCCTGCGAGCCTTTGTTTTAAAGCTGAGAGTGGTTGCGCATTCCCGAATGGTGCATTCTTCCAAGCCTTGTTTGAGCACAGCTACGAAGCCCACAACTGTACCTGCTCAAGCTTCCGGACAAAGGCCGTGGAATGAAGCTGCCAGCTTGCTTGTGGTGGCTCCCATGAATAACAGTGAGCCGTATTCCTTAGGATACTTGGTATGACAAATTATCCTTTTTTTAAATTGCTTCAGCACGGTTTGGGTCTGGTGAAAGCGTGAACACATTAATTCAATTCCGATTTTCGCTTGGGTTTTAAAGTTGCTTGAGAGATCAAGGACGAGCCGAGTTATGCCAGGTAGTTTCGTATTCCCCGGAGGAAACGTTGATAAAGTTGACACGCATCCGAAGTGGGTTGACCTCTTTAAAGATATTCGGGGCATTGATATAACACAAGAGAGCTTTCTCCAAAAAGATGCTCATATTCCAGAAATCTACAGAGAGCAGCCCAGTCATACTCAAATTCCTAAGCAAGTTTCCCTGCGAATCACAGCCATCCGAGAAACCTTCGAAGAAGCCGGAGTGCTTATCTGCAAACGAAGGCAAGATGAGTCGGGGAAAGTGCAAAGTTACGAGTTTAGCGAAATGGAGGACAAGACTGCTGTGAAAACTTGGCAGAAGCGAATCCGAAAGAGTTCGGAGGAATTCCTGGAATTGTGCAAGGAGCTGGATTGTGTTCCAGATATTCACGCGCTTCACGAATGGAACAACTGGTTGACGCCAACAACTTTTAAGCCTAAGAGTAGATTCGATACAATGTTTTACATGATAATCCTGCCAAAGTTGCCTGCAGTTGTGATTGATGCACATGAAGCTGTCAAGGCTCAGGTAAATTTATATTTTCGAATGAAAGCGTTTACTTTTAGAAATCACTAAATGTGGAACATGCAATTCATATTTGCAACAGTGGGTGGCTCCTTCCGCCATTCTCTCGGACCATGAAAAGGGCGAAACTCGTCTAATGCCTCCACAAGTGTATGAATTTACCAGACTGGCAGCACTCAAGACAATTAAAGACCTTCAAGATAGACTGCTTACGCGGAGAAATCAGGGAATTGAGAGATATTTTCCTGTTGTGAGAAAGGCCAAAGACGGAGCTCTCTTTATACTTCCTGGTATCATCAATTTTCATGTCAATTTCATAATTCATGAAGCTAACAACGCATTTCTCTGTACAAAAATAAATTTGCACGTTTTGGTATTGCAGGAGACGATTTGTATCCAAACTCACCAGACTATTTGGGAGCAGAGTCGGGTCCCATTAAAGAAATCCCGAACACCATTGCGGAGTTGAAGGAGTCCAGCAAAAACTTTCACCGGGGAATTGCGAAACAAGTTGGATTGATTGGCAATTACGAAATTAATGTAACCCGATATGGCCACGTATATTGAAACTGAAGTACAAATTTCTCCGTACGACGCAACTATAAATATGAATGTGGAACGATATATTGTGTAGGCTTATAACTTCTAATAAGTGGGTGGATATGTATTTACATAAGTGAAAGTGAGGTGAAATTATAGATATCGATAAATACTTCTACAGTTATCTCGACTGCGCCAAGTCTATGACGCAAGCTTGTGTTCCATGCATCCGGTTAATCCGGTAGTATTTCGTAAATATTTGGTAAAATTATCTACGTCAAACTTGTAATAAGTAATCTGAGAAACACATATATGAACACATCAAGCCGATCGCATAATTCTGTTGTGAGTTTGGGACAAATTTGCAATACATTTGCGTAATATGATGACTACATCATTAAATCTGCGTCCGAGAGCAGGAGTAAACTCTGAAACGTGAGCAGGAAGTTCAGGTTTGCGATTATATTGATTGTCATATTAAATTTCCTTTTGGTGCAGCCCAGTAATTAGATGCAAGGTCATACTATTAAATAGCTCTGCGATTGCTCTGAGGAAAATTGTAAGTGGAAGCATGTACCACCGCCAGCCTATGATTGAGCTATACACATTACAAAAATTAATGATATGGGATTAATGGCCTGTCACGCCCTCCACTCTGCTGGGTGCTGATCAATCATGTAAAAAGGATTGTCTTGTATCGCCATATACACAATGACATATTTCACATTAGACACCATCTTCCAACCAGTGATTGTGAAGTCGTGCTCGACATCGAATATTTTGTTAGGTTCGGTTCCAACAATTTATGCAGCTCAGTGGCAACGTGGCAAGGCAATTAAAAAATATTCGTTTTTCAAGCAGAAACATTAGGAAAGGTGAGTTCGTTTGGGATTTCCCGTGAAATGATTTGTCATGAATTTGAATTTAATATATCAAACTTTTCGCATTCTCGTATCGGTATATCATATGTATTCGCAACTTATCTCTATCATTGTTCTTCTAGTTCTCAGTCTTGAAGTGCATAATGTTTGTGCACATGCACACGATATGCGCATTAATCACGATATTCACGATGATAGCTTTGCACAATAGAGCTACAATTTAGATCCGGAAACGGAGAAAGATAAGGGTGCACAGGTAGAACCATTTCCACGAAGCATATAGTACACCCATACAGCTCCGAGCTAAAAACAATTAGTTCAATAAAGGTATACCATGTCCGTTGGATCTTTTGATTGAGCCCACATTGCCCCACATCCACATATCTACAAGGAATGTTATCAGTTTTCACACTTCACACTTGAGAGAACCCAAAGAACCCTCTCAAAACATGCGGCATGCACTCCCAAATTTGCTCATCCTTGCTCTTGCCCTATCAAATCAACATCAATGATATCGCTTAAATCCTGCTGCTGACGAACATCTATTCATTAAATGTGCAAAAGTAATAATTTACTGATTGCGATTTATGCGCTTCTTGCATGGGGATTTCCGATTTCCATACTCGAGCTAAACCACTAGCAGACCCTTTCCCGTTCATCATTCCATTTCCATGTTCCAAGGATATGCTTTCTCTCTTCTCTCTTACAACACTTTTATGTTGTTTGAGCTTCTTGTTCAATCATAAACAGAAATAGGAGAACATTCGCACATGTGGGTTGGTCCAACCCAAGCCATACTTTTTTGCTGGTAAAATCTTTCCATTTTCCAAAAATACATTTTCTCCCAAAGTGAAGCCGGAGAAGTGTGTTTGTTTGTGTGCAACATTACGAAGGAAGCAGTCTCGTTCGTAACTCATTTCTCTCACAATTTCACAGTCAAGGATAAACATTGCCTATTAGCCTTCAACGAGAGAAATCAATAAAATGGTGCATATGTTCCCACACACAACACACTTTTCTCTCTCCTTCGTTTTATGTGATTTTAAAGTTTGCATTTAAAACTCAAATTCGGAACCCCGTATACAGTCCTGTGTCTGTATTGTCAACATTTTGGTTTGTGGACGAAATTCGGATATATGCACACATGCACACCAAAGCAGTATTTATATCTTTTTGTTCGGAGGAGAGTATTTTGGGGAGAGAGTTGAGTTGACAGAGGAGGGTCGAGGGATTGGAGGTGTGCAGTGAATTCCTGTATAGTTTACACAAGGTCTATCAGCTGGTGGTTTCGTATAATGACAAGTGCCATAATTTACGTCAAACTGAATACTGCGCAAATCATCTCCTGCTCACGTGCTATGCTCCACTTTTGACAGGTGACAGCCACAACAATTAAAGTCCAATACCCAGTGCATTTTGTAAAATAAATTAGGAAGGTAAGATATCCAGAATAAATGCAATTTTACACTTTAAATTTAAAAGCACATGTTTGTAGTGTTTGTAACTTGTAACACTCCAATATATATCTTCCAGATTTGTAGCAATAAAGTCAAAAGACGATGGTGAAAGTACAAGCAATTCTGAATATGCCACGGTACAACATCGCCCACGGTTTGGTGACGGCTGCTCAGAACGCTCCAAACGCGCGGAAGATAACCGCCGGTTTACCTTGGCGTGAAGCGGCTTCAGTGATGCTAGTTTCTCCAACCCCTCCAGCCCCAGCGTCTGCTGGCGATAACAAAACAGAATCAGTTAAGCCACACTTTCTAGTCACACAGCGCTCCAAGACGAGTGGCACATTCTCCAACATCCTTTGCTTTCCTGGAGGAAATGTGTGTATGGCGGATAGCGATAAGTTGTGGATTGACAGATTTGCAATAACGACGGGGCACAATATTCGCGAGAATGGCTGCTCATTCATCAGTGATGGAGGGGAAATTCCAATGATCTATGCTCCGCCTCCAAAAGGTAAATCGGACCCGGCCTCACCTTTTGAGGACGTTCAATATGATATGAAAACTATTCCTAAAGCGATATCCCTTCGAGTAACTGCGATACGAGAAACTTTCGAGGAGACTGGGGTCCTTTTGTGCAAACCCATGACCCGTGAGACTTACCACGGTGGGCTGGGAAAGGATTCAAGAGATGGACTTGGTCTTGATGCGAACGTCTTTCCTTTCAAGGATTCTGAAGAACTTAAGGAGTGGCAAGATAAGATTAGGAAGGACCCTAATCAATTTATGGCCATGTGTGATGCATACGGATGCTTTCCTGATGTAAACGGACTTGTCGAGTGGAGTGATTGGTTGACTCCGAACTGTTTCGGAATGCAGCGGTATGACACAATATTCTATATGGCGCTGGTCCCGCAAGCTTACCCACTCTATACTTGTCCCCAGGAGGTGGAATCGGCTTCGGTAAGCAAGTATTTTACTCTGTATTTTCAGTGTTCAATTTTGGCATATGCTTTCAAAGATGACCATTTGTGTATGTGTTCCACAGTGGATGACTACCGACAGGATTCTGAAGGACTGCGATGATAGGAAATGTAAAATGATCACGCCTCAGATATACGAGTTAACTAGATTAAGGTCCGCTTCGGCAAAGAAAATTCGCCAGTTGATGAGAATTAGGCTTAAATTGGGAATTCAGAGGTGGTGTTCTGCGTACATTCGAGCAAAAGATGGATATCTCTCTGTTTTTCCTGGTAAGAAATTCTTACAAATTGTTAGTATCAAAAAACAATTGTTGAAATTTTCTTCATTTTAGGATCTAGTTAACATGTAATTTTCTGGAATATATAGGAGACGACTTGTATCCAGCAAACATCAAGATTCACGTATTCGAGCCGATTCAATCTGTTGACGCAACATTAGGCGAACTTCGGGACACGACGCACTGTCATCATCGAATTGAGTACAGATCCGAATTTGACTTTAGATTAGTAATAAAAAACTACAAAGAAAGAGCCGGACACATTTACCTAGATTAGACAAGTAGTTCGAGTAGAATCTTACCTTGATTATAATACTAGATTTCCGCACAGCTCTGTGAGAACCAGTGACAAACACGTGTTTTAAATTTCTAGTACTTGTATAATTTATAGCTAATGACCGCAACCACATTTCCCTTTTCGTTATCCCATTTCATGTTGAAATCGACGAATAATAAACCACTCCATTCTGAGTCTTACGCACGAAGAAAATTTTCACAATCCATTTCTAATGATTTGCATCACTTTTCGTATGACATGCCACTATAGTCTTCTTGTAATGTTAAATAGAATAGCATAGGAAAGTAAATTTGATGAGACACGTGGAATAAGAGGATTTTCCACGAAGCAGGTAAATTATAAAATCAACTTTATTGTTTTGGACTAATCTGCGAGTTTTCGGCACGATATCAAGCTATACAATTTATGATTTGGCAAATTTTCTCATTCGCGATAAAAAGGACCCACATATAAAACCACCTCATCTACAAAGATGTTAATGTTCACAAATGTTAGACTCATCTCACGTCTCACACACAACTTTCCGTGCACATCTTTCTTAAATGAAAAATTCGAATGGTATGTTTTTGCACAGGGCCACTTACACAAACATAAAATAATGTCGTTCAAATTTCAAGCATCACTTATCATACCAGTAACTTTGTAAATTGTAAATCACATTGCAATCATATATTAGAAATATACATAACACATATCGATCAAGGCAAATTAAGAAAGTTACAAAATATGGAATATGGAGAGAACACAGATAGTATTTAATTAGTGCAGAATGCAAGCTATAATTACAAGTGCCAAATAGCAAATACTGATTTTCTCTTGCACAAAGGAATCTGACAATTCAAGCACTTTCACAATATATTCCGAATCTAATTGTTCAAATAAAAACATTCATATTCATTATAACTTATACATTTAATCTCAGCCGAGCCGACTCGTATGACCAAAATACTTTTTACTCTTGTAGTTTTAGTACTCTTTCACGTACACACGTATTTTGATAGTTTATTACAATTGAATTCGCCTTCGCCATCTTGAATAAAAGTTTTCTTTACGTTTTTAAAACTTGCAGACAGCCACCAGCAAAAGCATCAGTGGTAGATCGTAGATGATGCTGGTTTTTTTGTTAAAATCACTAAACGTTTTAAAAGTATATTCCTAAAGTTGAAGACCGCATCGCACTTGAGACAATAAAAAATTGAAGATTGTTTAAGTATGTTTAAGTTTAAGTCTTGCACAATCAGGTTGTACGGTGGAATCAGGTAGACGATATTATTGTAGTCGACCATTTCATCGCATATCCCACTCACTTTGCTTCACCGGAGCTCCACGTAATTTGCAGGGAATAGTCCGAACTTTCCATTGCATTCCCCTCTCCACCAACCTTCATCAATCTGAGGAGGATTATAAAGAAATCAAATGTTACTTTTGGCAAAACGAAATGATTATTTCCATTTATATTTAGCAAACTCAATCAATCAATCATTACCATTTCTATGTTTGTGATAACATCCCCGGGATCAAAAGAAATCTCATCCTCGGCATCTACAACATTAATACAGAATTCATTATGATTTTCCCATAACAAATCCATCACATCAAATCAAGCATTTATTTTGAAATGTGAGGCACATACCAGCTTGATAATCATAAATAGCAACGGCCACAGAGTCGTTGCCATTTTGTGAGGTAGCACTTGGTGAATTGACAGAATTGCCATTGGGAGACGTTGTTCCAACTAAACTCTGGCTATTTTGATCATCATCCCAATCCTCATCGTCCTCCTGGTCCTCTTCTTCTTCCTCTTGACGGAGGCGCCTCTGCGCTGGAGGGAGTTGAGCTTCCAACTCGCGTGACCTTTGTTTCATCGACTCTTCCACCATGGACAGTTCATTGTGCATTCTTTGAAGCTCGTCGATACCCTTCTGAGCTTCCAGATTGATTACGCGTTGCTGTTCACTCGCTTCCTGTTGCTTTTGTCGCTCTGCTTCTTCTTCAGCTCGCTTCCTTTCCGTTTCGAGTCTCAAATTTTCTGCATCCTAAAGTGCCACAAAATTGGTTTTAAAATGCTTTCTCCTTGTCTTTTAAAATTGCTCTTCTCCGCTCTTCGCAAAAAATTACCTGACGCTTCCTCTCCGCTTCCAGTTCCTCTCTTCTCCTCCTTGCCTCATCTTCCTGTTGTTGTCTTTGTTTTCGCTCTTGCTCCTCGGCTTCCAGCCGCTGGCGACGTTTCAAATCCGCTTCTTCGTCTGCCTGGGCCTGGGCCCTCCGTCTGGATTCATTCTCGGCATCTTCCTTTTCCTGCCTCCGTTGCTCCAACTCCCTTTGCCTTTTAAATTCAAGCTCTGCACTTTCTTTTCGTTGTTCCTCCTCCAATTTCTTTTTGCGACGTTCCTCCTCCTCCTTCTCGAGCTCAAGCTCTTGTTGTCTGTGTCGACCCTCTTCTTGCTCTTGCTGTTTTCGAGCTTCCCTTGCCTCCTGCTCTTTTCGGGATTCTTCCAGTCGCTGTATTTTCTGCGTCTCCTCCAACTCCTTCTGCTTTTGTGCTTCGGCAAGCTTCTTTTGTGTTTCGCGTTCCTTGGCGTCCTTCTCTTGGCGTCGACGACGCTCCTCTTCAGATCTTTTTTGAGCTTCTTCTTCGTTCGATTTCGCCATGGACTCGAAGCGAGCTCGGAGGTCTGACGCTTTCCTTTCCACTGGAGGAGGACGGGTTTTCTCATAATTTGTTCCGACTTTTTGAGGTTCACCTTCATCAAAGCTATGCGCAGATTTGTCAACTCTGTCTGTTTCTAGACCGAACTGACCTCCGAATCCCTGAAAACCAAAATCGTATAAATCGGTCATTTTAATTCTGCACAACCTTTCGTTAACTTTAAAATATTTTTTTACCTTTTTGTACTCCGTTTGGCTCTGATGCTTTTCCACTTTTTCATGATGGTCCCAACCCAGAGCAGCTTTGTCTTGACGGTCCTTCTGCACCCCAAACTTTCCTCCAAATCCCTTGACATAATCTGCAATTCATAAAAATCACAATTAAATTACCAATTGAATATTCGTCGATAAAAATGTATGGAATTTAAATATATGTTTTACTGACCTTGTTGGCTCTCATGTTTCTGGAGTTGCTGCTGATAATCCCATCCAACAGCAGATTTATCCTGTCTATCCTTCATAACGCCAAAGTCTCCTCCAAATCCCGTCTTGTAGTCCTTTTGTGATTCGTGCTTGTCAACTTTTTCGATATGATCCCAGCCTAAAGCAGTTTTATCCTGACGATCCTTCTGGACCCCAAAACTGCCTCCAAATCCCACTTTGTAATCTTTCTGAGACTGATGCTTCATGAGTGGTGTCATATCTTCAGCTCCAAATGCCGACTTATCCATACGGTCCTTTTCCACTCCGAATTTTCCTCCGTAGCCAAAGCCAGGATTGAGTTGTTCCAAAACTTTTCTTTTGATGTCGGCATCGCCTTTTTGTGTGTCCTCACATAGTTGTCGCATACTAGAAATTTTTTATAAGTTCACAACAATCAATATCTCATTCGTAATAAAATCATAATAAAAGAAATTCCCAAGTAATTTTGGCCCACGTACTTGATAGCACCGCCAGTTCGTCCACTCCCTGCCACGGTTTTTGAGCCCCACCTCTGCTCCTCTTCTGTGACATCGTTGACAAAGTCGGGATCCGTATCCCAATCGTCGTTTTCTTCCTCCGGTTTTGGAAGATTTGACGGACTTACACCTTTTAAATATAATATTCATTTAATTATATCACGTAGATAGATATGGCTTCTTCAACCATAAGAAGGGAATAATTCATGGATATAAAGTTAAATCATAAAATATACCGATTGTAGATTTCCACATTTTGCACCCAGAAAATGATCTTAACCTTCTTCTATGAAAAAACTCGCACAATTAAATTGAGAGTGTGGAAATGTTTTTTCCTCAATTTACTCCGTGTAACAAAGGCACCTTTATACGTAGCTTATAAGTTTTCGCGATTTATTTGCTAAAACACTTTTCTCCTTTACAAACAATTAAAATAATTTCACTGCTCCGTCCAAAAGCAATTTATCTTATT
>JAQFZW010002860.1:0-15151 GCA_034687055.1 Heteromurus nitidus
GTTATTCATATCAAACATATAATGTGATAAAATTGAGTACGGTCATCTTATGAGCAAGCAATAATCACAAACATTTCCTAGTGGTTACGTTGTATTTACAACATTTTCCTGCTGAGTCTGGAAGTTTACAAAATAATAAAAACTCGTATTTATAATCAACTCATGTGATGATGCATGTTATTATTACTGAAGTAAATTTGCAAACCAATGAGAGGTCTAACTGTAACGCGTCGTGTCAGCAATAATCACGCTTGTTTTTGCTGGCCCAAGCTATAGCTTGACCAGTTGCCTTTGCCAGATGAAATCAGACGGAGGTTATAATCAAAACTCGTACTTGTATGGAGAACTACGAATATGAGACAAAAAAGTAGATATACGTGAAAAAATTAATGAGAGGTTTGAATCGGGGATAGACTTTGGAATTTGTGGTGATAATTCATGTGAGAGAGAGCAAGCTGTGCCATTGACTAAACGTGTGTCGTTTCACCGTTTCATGCAAAGCCCATAGGAGGTTCATGAAAATTTGATTGAAAACTGTGTGTATAGTTTTGCGGGATCACTTCCGCTGAAAAGTCAAACAATGAGCTCTGAATTACAACCGTATGATCTGCTGCGAACGGGACTAACTCATTTTGCAACCCTTGGATTAGCAGTATGGGCCGCAATATATCATCGGTATATCTACGCATTTTTTCGGACTTTGTCGCGGGACACAAAGTAAGTAATCAAAGTTGTTATAAAACAAGTATATGGAATGTGGTTAAAAACGATTACAGTTCAGTAAGAAGATTTGGCAAAAACAGAGCTTTAATCAAGCATCCTGTGATTGCTTTGTTTCATTCAGAGCTCTCGTCTGAGTTATCAAAGTTTTTCGAGATTTGCGCATGGTACAAAGAGGAGATTACACAGTTGCACAACTCTTTGATGAATGTGTGCGACAGCATCCAGAGAAAGTGATACTCTACTTCGAAGATGAAAAGTGGACAAGTTTACAGGTTTGTGGTAGTCATAAAAAGCTTTATGTAACCAGAAAAGTAACATGTTATGCAACCATCATCTACGGTCTGTATGTGGCCGTGATGTTATATGATCGAGTAGCATTATTTTTTTCCTTTTTCGACCACTGGTGCAAAGACTTACAAACAAAATTGCAAACTACTCCCAAGAGAAAGGATTAAAAAAGGGAGATTCAGTAGCTTTGTTTATGGAAAATCGTCCAGAGTATCTCTGCATTTGGCTTGGGCTCAGCAAGGTATTTGATACCGTATCCCCCACTTAAATGAATTAGGTTAGAAACAAAGTTGAGTTCAACACAATTACTTTGTCAACTTTCCCCTGTTATAAGTCTAGATTGGAGCTGTAGCAGCTCTAACGAATTACAATCTACGCCTTCAACCCATGAGACACTGCTTTGAAGCTGTGGACTGTAAAGCCATCATCCACAATGACGAATTGAGTCCTGGTAATCAGATTTGAAGCAATAAAATGATACATTTTCCAGCATAAACTTCAAAGATGGGATATAACTCGCCTGGGAATTTATCTACTTTAATTGTGCACTGTGAAAACATGTAGCGTTGGCAGAACTAATAGAAATCGGTGGCCTTGCCGGAACTCTATTATACAGCCTTTTTTCTGGTGACAGCCCCTCGATTCCCAATGCAATTCATCTGAGCAAAGCATTGGAAAATGTTCCGAGCACTCAGCCCATCATCCCCAACAAAATCACATTTAAAGATAAACTTTTCTATATTTATTCATCTGGTGAGTCACAAAGGATTTGAGTTGTGAAAATAATTGTACAAAAGCTTAAACTATTTAGTCCACATATATTTGCTTTTGGTGCTATATATCTTCTCCACATTTCCGCTCATGCAAATATAAACTTGAATCTCACAGGAACAACTGGAATGGCATTTACGACCGTTCTGGCGCATCAGTCCTTTCCACAACTGAAGCTCATTTTCGATGAGTATGAGAAAGGATCTGGAAAGACGTTCCAGCAAGCTGTCAACGCGGAACTCGCTGGTGATCTTAAAGAGGCTATTCTAACAATAGGTACTTATACTTATGCTTTATATTTTCATGATATGATATATTCATATTTGAAAGTATTTACCTAACAAAATTTTAATACAATAACCTACAGCTCGTCGGACAGAGTCTCTGCCACGATATTTTGCCGAGCGGCTTAAGGATGCCATGAAGGGAGCTGGTACTGATGACAGCGCTCTAATACGGATAATCGTTTCTCGTGCTGAGATTGACTTGGGAGCAATTAAAAGGGAGTACTCGGCAATTTACCACAAAAGTTTGGAAAGTGCCATCAAAGATGAAACCGGTGGTGATTATGAGAAAGCGCTTGTCAGTATTCTGGATGGAAACTAGATGCGTAGCATGAAGTTGTTGATCCAGTTCTGAAATCCAGTTACAAATATAATTAATATCAGAATATGACATAGGTTGTAGCTAAAGCAAAAATGCCACATGGTATAACTTATACCTTCTATACTGATATAGTGCTTTATAAAGTACCTTCATTCATGTATGACAATGTATTCGTTGGAATTCAGCTTTGGGAACAGGTGACAAAAAATGAAATTATTGTAAAGTTAAAATTCATAACTAATTGACATAGGTTCTAAAGGTTCTATTTAAAATATGTATGTATTGTCTTTCGTGTTTTCATTGCTTTCAATCAATAAATGTTTCAAGCAATTTCAGATTCAATTTTATCTTCCCATTTATTAACGTAAATCAGTCATTTACATCACCAACCGCACCTGCATCTCGCAACGAAATATATATGTCATCTTATCATTCTGCCAGGTGCTATTTGTCTTCAACTGTCACACAAATACACCGATTCAAATTTCATCCGCTCCAGTAGAATTACAAAAAATTGTTACACAAATACAAAGTATAACATTAGCAAAATTTTGTAGTTTAAATTTATATTCTAGTGGAAACATACAGCACAAAATTACAGTTACAACTCAAAACTATATGTTTATTCTTGCTGGACAAAAGGGTTTGGAATCTGTTCCATTCCATCCTGTGGACAAATCAGCATCACAGAAGTTCCCCTGCAGACAACTAGACCTAAAGTTCGCCTGTCTTCAGTCAGCTTCATTGGATCATCAGGATCTACAGAATCCCAAATGATATCAGAACACGTGCTTAATATTCTTGCTGATTGTCAATCCTGCTTAAAACTACTCCATAAAACTATAACAATTCTGGAAATTCCTTCACATACCTCTCAAATATTCAATAGTATCATCCAATACAAGGTTAAGTAAAGGATCATATCCCTTGAGGATTCCAGAGGCTTCCCTCCCACCAGCAAATTTCACTCGAATGTTTTTATCTAAATATCTGGACAAGTCAACAATAGACTCCTTTCGCTTCCGTTCTTTCTGATCAGTTCCTCCACTTCCACCGCCTCCAGTGGCGGCTGGTGCTGAAGTGGACTTCTCGGTTGACATTTTGTCCAGTCAGTCAGTCCACTAACAACCCTTAAACTTTCGAACTTTTACTAATGTGTCAAGTGCCAAATCTAAATTATATAATTAAATCTGCACACCAGAGAGGAATCTCAAATGCACAATAAAAACAAATGCTTTTTCACCGCATATATACTTTGAGAGGAGTTCGCGCTGGAATGCTTCACTCCAGCTCTTGATGCTTTGACCACTCTGAGAATACACATCATCAAAGCAACTTCTCCAGCATATTACATGCATTATTATCAGAAGAGACAAACCAAGATTTTTAGAGCGTTGTTGGCGACAAAAGATATATCTTGTATTGGTTGCAAAAGGCATTTCATTTTATTTTATACTTTATGGCGTGTAAATTAGTCTTCTTGTGCTACGATTGAATTCAAGGTCATCTTCAGTTTCCAGTTCATGATGTCACGTATTATTGTCAAGTTGTTTGAAGTATTGGAATCATCCTTATGTAAAGGCACCTCCCACCCTCCTGATACATTTGTATTGTCCTTAGTATTGGCACGCATTGTTGTAAGGTGGATATGAAGAACTCTCTTATCTGCATTTGCAGTTCGACTCAAGTATTTCTGATTAACCACAGAATTGAATGAGTCAGTTAAGGTATTTATCTGTAATATAATATGACGGTGAAAGATGTAATTGTAATTACAAGAAAAAATGAGGTCACTTCGGCATGTGAAATTTCATCCAATGTCGCAAGTTCTTTTTGGACTCTTCTAAAATCGTGGCGTCTCGTGTAAATTTCATTGTTCCATAATTTGTTGAAAAATATCAGCATTGTTTTCGGTTGCTCAGCTTTACGAATTCGAACGGCGTTTCTGTGTTGGATGAATTCAGTTGGACTCATACTCCCAAGTTTTTCCTGGAACAACAAATTAAAATAAAAGTTACAAATAGCAAATATAGCATTCTGACAGAATATCGATGACACTTGTGAAAACACTGAGGATACCTCAATGCTGGCCAGTGCCTCTTTAATGCGATCACTCATAAACGAAGGGCTCTTTTCTCCCTGGACGAAAACGAGAAGTCCTTCGCATCCATTTGATCTGCGAACAGAACTTCTAACAATGTAGCCGATCTGTTCAGTGTTACGTAATTGTGTGAATATTGGCTCAAACGTTATTTGATCAATGATGTCCAGAATTAAACTTTCTCTCATTGTTAGAACTCCGATTTGGAAGAGGACTGCACATGCGCATCCAGTTTTCAGGGGGGCCATTTGATACACGTACTCCTTTCCTGTGTTGAAGGGAAGTTGCAGAAAAAGTAGATGTATAGCTGGAATTGGAATATACAGGAATTAACGGCGATATCGCCTCCAAGATTGAATTAGTACCTACCTGGAGATATACAAATCTCCCTAAGCCTAGGAAGTTGACTTGGAGTTAGGGGCTGTGTTTTCCATCTCTTTTGGATTGTAGCTAAAGACGATTGGACATGTACTTCGGCTTCCTGTACCAAAGAGCATTTTCGGTTTTTATAAGGGTTCGTGACGGACATGTTGTCGAAATAAATTTTTGCAAACATTAGACCTGCTTTGTGAAGTTTCCGTACACTAACCACTCGAAATGGCATCGGAATGAAAAGCATTGGATAAAGTGCTTAAGATTCTCTTCGGTGGTATCTATAGTCAAAGTATGGCCTTTAACTTTACAGTCAGCCAATGGTAGCCATTTAAAAGGCTATATAATTAACATTAACTTGCCATTTAATGCCTCCAAAAGTTCTTCATTTGAGAATCTCTTTTCTCTGAGAAGCAGTGACAGATAATACGTCGAAATGTTCAGCGCTGGTAGATTTTTGCAATTTACTAGCCCATTCGTATATCTTTCTTTCACTGTTTTAAAGTGTTTCTCAAGAGAACTGATAATCTCCGAACTGTCTGTGATTTTGGAAACTACTTCTTCCATTAAGGCAAGCAGCTTGTGACTATATCCTGAAACAGTTACCTATGTATGTAGGAGCATAACCATATTAAATTTCTTACTTAAGAATATCTTATAAGTTTCTCTTTTTTCTTGGTTAAAACATAAGTGCATTTTGAGCATTTATATAATTCAGTTAATCACAAACCTCGGCACCAAATAGCGTGGGTTTAATATCATGATATGATCCAGCAACTGTGGCTTGGTAGTACTCCTCACTCATGACATTTTTCAATGAGAGAAACCAAATTTGATTTAAATTGTAGAAAATGGGATCCACCATTGGGAGCGGACTGATAAATCAAATTCGAATGGTTTTGAGAGCTTTATATGAAATTGGCATGTACATACTCTAGTAAATCCAATTTACCTAAAAATTTCAAGTCGTGCAACGCCTTTGGCCATTTTGAACTCCTCATCCTGTTGGAACCATGCTTGACAAAGAGGTGTGTCGCATATTGACACTGGTGCAGTTTTCGAATCCTGATAAAAATTGAATGAAATCATTTTTCGACTTTATGAAAATGAAAACTCTACTATTCTCGTTATAAATGTTTGTAAAAAGTATTGCTTTCACCTTAGAACCAAAATTATCGTTAACTCTCAACTCAAAATTGGTGGAAATGAATTTGTTTTCTTTGGGAATGTGAAAGCAGTCCAACGCTTCACATGCTTTCCAAGTCTTAAAATATTCATACACATTTTAACTTAATGAAATAACTTGTGTACTGGAGTGAAAGATATATCCGGAGAACTTAATGAATGCAAACAAGTACTTACCTTGATCTGTTCGTCTGGTATTTTGTACATTATGAATTTCCCGTCATACCAGTGATCTCGAAGAAATTCCACAGCCTTGTCGCCATTTTCTTTGGATACCGTTATTATTCTGTATTATTTTTTCAACAATTCATTAAAAAGGGTTATATCTGTCATCTCGTACTACTTGGTACTGGAATGGATAAATAATTATAACAAAAAGCTATAGGTTCGATAGTAAAATATTTGTATTGTACAGTTATCATTATCATTCGTTACCTGCAGTTATCGGGGCAAATATACTGCATAAGCATCTCAATCATAACCGGATCATATTCGTTAATAACTGATCCAACAGTCAGAATATCTAATATCGGATAAACCTGTAACAATTTTTGTACCGGCATATATTAACAAAATTAGCCTCTTCGAAAAGCAAAAGCAATTTTAAAGCTACAGTTGTGCCATATGACATATGACTCAGCTAAGCCCAAATAATACTCACTGTCGCAGCTACTTAAAGAATGATAATGATCACTAACATGCATTAAATTCGTTGTTCGTTGAGCAAATTCCACAGGGACTTCCTTCTCTTGGTACACAAATTGTAGATACAAAATCTGCTGCATCTCCTTCCAAAAGTACATCTGGGCTCCGTTGGTTTTCAACATGGCGATGTACTACGAAAGTTAAGTTGCAGTGACTTATAGTGAATCGTATTTAATGTGCTTTCATGCGAATATATCTAAAAAGATATACACACCTGAAACGTGTGAAGAATAATGTCATAAATGTGATTCAATCCCGTCTTGGTCAACTGAAATCCTATTGACAGTTCGCCAAAGCCTCTTGCTGGAATTGTCGTGTTCATATACGAATATTCTACCCATTGATTGTTATACAAAAACGTGTACAAACTGCCCGGACCACGATTTCCAAGCAGCCTTGTAATATAACCATGTGGCTGCATGTGACAAAACCCGTAAAACATTTGGGGTAAAATATAACATTCAAACATCTTCCAAAAATATGAAGTACTTATTAAGTTAATTTTGATTGTAGCACTCACAAAAGTTTTATAGAATGGTCTTGTGTTGGGGATAGGAAATATCATGTAGAAGTCTCTAATGCTAGCTACTGAAACTATGTCAATTCTTCTTTGGAGAGCATCTGCTCCATACGGCCCTTCGTCCCAATGAGGAAGTTTGACATTGTTGTCGGGCACTTTAGAGAACAGCGGAACACATAATTTCTCCAAATGTTCCAGACTAGATTTTCCATATACAACGACAGTCATTATTCCGGCAGAATAATAAGTCAACCGAAAATCGTAGGCTGCCTTCAGAACATTGATACCCTTCTCCTTTGGTATTTCGGATAGAGTTCTTGAATTTCCTGTGTTTGCAATACCATTTTGTCAGACTTGACTCAATCGTCTGATAAAAATTCCTAAATATAACATTATACATTACCTGTGGAAAATTTGTAAAATGGATGACCTTTCTTGGCAGTACTTGCGTCAACTGCCATTTTTCTCCATGCATCCTTATTGATCTTGCTTTTATGCTCAGAATCAATAATCCCGATTTCCTTCTCAATATCTTCTTCAGTGAGTTTTGGGGTTTCGGTGAAGAATTTAGAAAATCTTTTAAAACAAGTTAAGTATTGTCTTGGGTCTATTTATATATTGCATGGAAAGTATATTATCGTTGTGCTCAATTTATAAAAGGTTTGAACCTTTGTACGGCTTCTTCAAATACTTTCGGGTCCACATCGAAATGAAAATTGGTTTGATCCCTGGATGTAAATGCATTGAACATTCCTCCGTACTCAGACACAAAAACACTAAAAGGCTTATAGCCAGAATTATCATTTACCTCTTTCGAGAGTAGATGCTCGCATAAATGTGCTAGTCCAGGGATTTCGTCGGGATCATTCATACTCCCTGAATTTATGAAATTAAGACATACAGTATTTAGTCCTCTGCACTTTTTAAAGGATTCTACAAGACTCACGACATACTTATTTGACTAATTAAACAGAATTAAATATCCTTACCAGCCCCAACAGACACTGACGAAGCTGCTTTATCACATTTCACATCACTCACCAAAAGTAATTTCAGCCCATTTTGAAGGACAAGTGCAAGATACTCTTTTGGATCATTTGGGGATTTAATAGGAGAAATCCGTTCTTTTATATTTGCCATTTTAACAGTTTGCACTCGCACTTAATCATAAGTTTCACCATCTGCATTTGCATAATGCACCTTTCATACGCATACGATGGGGTCACATGTGCATGCATCATACCTACATACCAGATCTCACGTTGCTTTCACATCTCGTTTCATGTCTTCACACTGCAGAGACGAGATGCTTTCACTTTGCCGGTAAAAGTTTTACAAAAACCCGATCAATACTGCTTCAATGAATTAAAAATGTGTGTAATATATCGATGCTCCAAAATAATTCCAAATTCGGATTCATTGTACACATAACATGAGTCTCATCAAGCTGATCAAGCTGCTACCTGATTGACATGAAACCTGAAATTAGATCGGCACCGACAACTGCTGACTGCAATCACATTGATGACAACATTGACAACTACGATTTTTTATGAGCAGAGGAACATGTATGAGCTACAAACTACAAATGCACGAGTAAATTTGGTGCGTAGGACGAAGGAGAAGTATGAATGCGAATGTTGTGAGAATGAGAACTGCTGCGTTCATATTCATAACACGTGAAATCAGTTGTGCAATGCACGGTACACGTAAACGAGCACATGTGGGAACCCTCATACTTCCATAAATTACAAAACAACAACACACAAGTTCTTCGCCACACGTATACAAATAATATAGTTTTTGTGTACATGTGTGGTTTACTAATTACAGATCGCGCTGAACTTTTAATGAAAATATCTCACTCACGCTCAGACAAAAAATTGTCACTGCTCAAGTGCTCAGATCAAACACTGAGAACAAACAATTAAATACACTAAAAGTAAAGTAGTTATTTGTGGTCTGCAAACTCTGGAAGCTCTATTCCTTCAAATTTCGAAAACTATCCCTGGGTTTGGGTTTACATGTGCTTGCCTCACCTATTTGAATTAAAAAGTAACAACATAATATTTGTAATCCACGACTGCTCCATGTGGGATCTGTAAATACTTCCGGCGCCTGCTCCTCTGTGCTCCAGTGCTCCATCTGTTCCAAGTTGATCTATAAACGAACAGGCTCAGCACTTGGCTGCTGTATTGTTTATGTGTGGGTCCTGTGGAATTGCTGCCTTCTCCGTCCCAAAGCTAGATCCAAAATAGTTTACTAACACATATGCGCAGTATTTTGGATTAGAACTTTTCTATAATAATTATTATTGGTATCCTTAACTGAGGGCTACTGCGGTGGTTGGAAAATAAAATGACTTTGTTAACTTCGACACTGCGAAAGGTATGGGAAAACAACATTAACGTCTATGCGTATCTCTCGTAAAAACTTATCTCGTTTGTCTTGAAATCTCGTAAAACTATTTTACTATACAATACATTCGTCAAAGTCTACATATCATTTCGTAAAATGTTCTCGTTGAAACTTTGGGGAGTAAATCCGAATAATGGTTTTTGTAGTTTCAGAAACCCCCTTTGTCATTGAAGCAGTTCATGTTACGATCCGAAGTGCTCAAATTATACCGTGGATATATGAAGTACATTTTAAATATAATATCTTCATAATTTTGAAATTCTAGTCATGTATTTGCTCCACGAGAAGTAACGTGTCTTCAATTGATTTTAGACTTGGACGTTTAATTGCCAGCCAAGCACCCGACCCTCCGAAGTCGCCTGTGTTACAAAGTGATCGTGAGTCGACCAAAAGAAATCTTCATCCTTTACAGTTAGAATGGATACACTGGGTCCGATCCGAATTTAGATTAAGACAACACACTGCAGCGGATGAAGAAGCTATTAGAATGATGCTTGTACATGGGAAACGGCAAATGCAGGAGTTGGAGCGAACAATCCTTCTTGCAACAAATAGAAATTTAGATAATAGCAGTAAGTTACCCAAAACGGAGGAGAAACACGTAACAGAAGATACAATTAAGTAGTTATTTATATCGTTCATCGTTAGATTCGCATAGTTAAAATATATATCGAATGACGATGACACACTTCTGGACATATTTTCATAAGAACTGGTATTTCAATGTGTACGGTGTGTGCATCTACATATATGCGCTAGTCCAGGTTTGTACCCCCTCTCAGACAAAAATGATGTTATCTCATAACTTTTGTTTTTATCCACATGCATCACAACGTGACAATGTTCTGATAGTAATAAAAGGAAATGTGTGAAGAAAATTAAAATTTCATGAGGTGAATACAGATCACAAGAATGAACAATTATTCCGATTCTCACAATCACAGCATCAATTTTAGAAAAATTGTGTGTGATGTGAAGCTCGCAGCAGCTTCTAATATGAATGCCAATGAGCAAATTGTGCCTTCACAGTTTCACACACACACAGCATAACAACATGCTTCACAACACCACAACACAACTCATATGTCCACCAACACCAAAGTCCTAATCCAAACGAAGAAATCTGCTGGTGAATATCCCCTGGCACGCGGGATTTGAAAGATCATATATTTTGACAGAGTAGTAAACTTCATACAGGAAAACGTTGGCAAATACATGTGATGTAAACTTCACTCAGATTTGCACGTTGTTTCGGTTTCACCGTGGCTGCTTTCACCGTGCAGACCTTCGACAAAAAATATAAATTATTTATTAAATAGGCCTTTTTATTGGGAGAAGAAAAAGAGCCGAAATGAGCAATGATCCGAAGGTAAATTCCTAAACTCAGATTTTTCGTAGTTACATTTGTGGCATATTATGCTAGTAAGTTTTGCTTAGATTGACAGTACACATGTGACAAAATATGATTCTTTTACTCAAATGTGTAGGAGGAGACCATCCTTGTGGATGGGTCTTACGGAGAAGGCGGAGGGCAAATTATCAGAAACGCTGTTGCATATTCCTGCCTTCTGCGAAGAAAACTTCAAGTAATTAACATTCGAGCAAATCGTCCTAACCCAGGTCTTGCATCTCAGCATTTGGAAAGTATTTTGGCGATGATGCGTATCTCAGGAGGCACAACATCCAGACAACCCAAGAAAGCAGACACATACTTTGATTTGGATGGATCACCAATCCCATCATCCGCAGACGGTGTGTCCACTACAATTGACCTTGTCACGGCGGGGAGTGTTACCCTTTGCATGCAATGCATTCTTCCATACTTGCTGACTCTCAAGACCAGATCAACAATTAAAATAATTGGAGGGACGTACGTAATGAAATCGCCCAGTTTTGATTATCTCCAGAGAGTATTTGTGCCCACCATGAAGAGAATTGTGGGTTATGATGTTGATGCAGTGATGCGCAATCCAGGATATTTTCCACGAGGCGGAGGCTGTGTTGATCTCCACGTCAATCCTCTCAAGACAGCAAGTGGATTTAAGGGTTTTGAAATAGTGGAGCGTGGAACATTGCTCCAAACTTATGCCATTCTCAACGTTACTCCAAAAATGAAGCACATGATTTCCGAATTTAAAAATAAGATTTCCTCCGATACCAGGAATATTGAAGTCCGAGTGGTCAGCTATGCGTCTGTAGAATACTTGTTGGAATTTGAGAATAGCTATGCGGGCTTCTCCAATCTAGCCGAAGGACGTAACCCTTCCCCTAATCAGGTTTTCGATGGGATTAGCCGTGTTCAGGGTGAAATGAGAGATTTTCTACAGAACAGTGCGGCCCTTGATCAGTGGATGCAGGATCAACTAATTATTTACATGGCTTTGGCGAAGCTAAGCAATAAGTCTGTAGTTTCAACAATACGAACTGTGCAGCCCACGGATCACACATTGTCCGCAATTCATGTTTCACAGTTATTCACTCCTTCGAATCAGTTTTCAGTTAGTCAGAATAATGATCATACATGCACCATTAGCTTATAGTTGAACGCAAGTACGTTGATATCATCCATTTGTTGGTGTGCTTTGACTAATATCATGTAAAGATTTTTTGTATAATAAAAAGTCAATTCCACTGAAATAAATTTTCTACGTTGAACCATGAACCATTCCCTGTATCTACACAGCTTTTATGTGCAAGGCACAATATAATAAAGTGTTACAATACTGTAAATATACTATACTACATATTATTAGGCACTTGAACTCCTGATTGATATTAGCACATTATCCCACGGATTCACAATAGCGTAGATCATTAACAAATTATTATTCATACTTCATAGAACTCGGCACCCTTCGCTTTCATAACTGCAGCCAACCGCATTGTCCGCTCCGTCCGTGCGTATGATGTAATGAATATCAGTCATGGACTCCAATAGTTATGGATATCTTGTGGCGTATGGTGGCGGGATCATCCCATAGTTAACAACCATAACTACGAGAAGATACTGCCACATGATATCCATGTTTCTATTTTATTTTTTTCTCGGTGGACCGACAATTCGTTGATATAAAAGGGTATCAGTGGCCAGAGATAAATCTATGTCAGTGATATTCACCTTCAAAATTTAGTTTCGCACCATTTTACCAGACTAATCGAGGATTGTAAACGATGATTTTCTGATATACAAACTATACGGTTAAACGTTACAAATTCAAAAGGCAAAAAGCATATTATGGCAATTGTCATACTAATTCACTAGGACTAAACTTGACACAAGACAATTTTTCACATTGACTGAAGATGCAGGTGGTGCTCTACCCTTTCTTTTCCTGTGGGAAAACAAAATTGGAAACGGCTCTTCGGATTATCTCCCTTGCTACTTGGGTACTTGCATTGCAATTTATAATTCTCAAGCTCATTGTTCGTAGATCATATACCTTCATACCTTTCATTTGTTAAATAGGCATTTGGTGGCTCTGTCTACATTTATAATGTGTACGAAGCATTTAACTGGGCCAGTGTATTCCCACAGCCTGGCGAGCTTGGTATAGCGATCTGGATGATGACACTGTCTCTTCGTTTCTTGGCATTATGGATGCCCATGGCATTTCTCCTTATCCACTGGAGAATGAAAAGCTTGGCAGTTCTTATTTCGGTAATAAGATGACATACATATTAGAAACACAGAACCCTAATAATCTGTAAAAAATCCCCACCTTGCCTCAGAACATTTTATCCTTATTTAGTACATCGCAGGATGCATACTTGCCATGATCTTCAGCATTGTAGCTGTTGTATTGATTCAAGTGTATCTAAAAGAAGGTTATCTCCGGGAGCAATATTTTGAGCAGGTTAACGAAGAAATAAAGACTTCTTTTCCGGCAACAATAAAGGCAGCTTTGGCTTCTGATGTGAGTAAATAATAATGCTAATTGCATTCTTCTGCTACTAAGAAATATACTTACGATTTTTTTGTACAGCATGAAAATAATATGGTGTCTGCTGATGTATAGAATTGTTGCTCTTGGTATGGGCCAACTGATTTTGGTGCACTTGGTTCGACCTTCAACATTGAAACTAAAAAGGACACTGATTTGGAGTTCATGATGGCAGTCGCAGATTGTGCTGGAAAGGTATTTCAGGTTCAAAAGGACGCAGCATCGGCGATGCTTACATATTCCCCATCCCCACCTGAAGTTCGCTCCGCAGAACCTCCAAGAGTACATATGCA
Source organism: Heteromurus nitidus (assembly GCA_034687055.1). Lineage (NCBI taxonomy): Eukaryota > Metazoa > Arthropoda > Collembola > Entomobryomorpha > Entomobryidae > Heteromurus > Heteromurus nitidus. The sequence goes on from JAQFZW010002860.1 coordinate 13,924, forward strand.
TAAGAATCACTTTGATTAAATGGTTGCATTGCTGTAGTATATTATGTTGTATTGTATTAATGTTTTCCCCATAATATTCTGCTGGATTCAGGGCTGCGGGCCATTTTACAAGAGCACAGCCAACCGCCTATGCAATTACATAACATTCATGACAGTGTTGGTTTGGATCTTCAGTGTGGTATTCATCGTCCTCTACGCTTTGAATTACAAAAATATTAAGACGGAAAGTTCTGTCAGTCCGTCACCAGAAGAGCCCGTCCAGCAGCAGGAATCAGTAATGGGAGGAGAGAATGAGTCTCAAAAACCTTCGAAAGATGCGATGTAGTCAAATAGACTTGATCAGTAAAAACATTCATATTATGCTTCTCTTTATTACGTCATGTGAAATTGTCTTCCTGCGTATCTTGCGGTTTTAATTTGCAATAAAAAGCGAGTACAAAACTCAAACTAAATGTGACTCTCTACTAAATCTGAATTCGACTTCTGCAATAAGATACTAACTAGCATATTTTAGCAGCTTTTGTTTGTCTCAATAAATAAAGTGCCATTGAGTATGCTCTGCTTTTTAAGGTAATTTGGTTTAGCATCAGGCCAGGACACTACTAACGCCAATGGTTAAAAGTGTATTTGATTCTATCAATCGTAATTAGAGAAAGAATTAAGTAGCTAGCTGGATGCAGTTATATTATATCTTCATATTTTTAAGAAAATAATGCTCAAGTATGAGGTTATTTTTATTGTAACAGTTTAAGACAGCTTAAGTAACATCTACCAGCGATGCTTGTTTTAATGAGTATCTACAGACTAGTTGCACTTTGTGGCAAACAATATGCTATGCGTATGCACGCACTGCAAATGAAACAACATTGTTGAGAGAACTATGCAAAACAGAAACTAGTTTATAAAATGTGAATTCATTTTTCTCCCAAACCGAATCCACTAAATCCTTCGAAACCACTTCCATAACTTGGCGATCCGTGCTTCCAGCCCCATCCTTGATGACCTCCGTGTTTATGCCCATGACCATGTCCGTCACCGTGTTTCCAGCCCCAACCCTGACCTCCTTGGTGCCCCCCACCTCCGTGGCCATGACCATGTCCATCACCGTGTTTCCAACCCCAACCGTGACCTCCTTGGTGACCTCCGTGGCCATGTCCATGTCCGTCACCGTGTTTCCAGCCCCAACCGTGACCTCCATGATGACCCCCGCCTCCGCCTCCGCCACCTC
>JAQFZW010002861.1:0-15144 GCA_034687055.1 Heteromurus nitidus
AACCCAAAATTGGCATGGAAGTATATATTAGTGGCCCCTATCTGTGGACAAAGTTTGAAAGAAATCGGTGACTATGCCGGAAATTCGATTCCGGTTCTGAAAAGAGCAACTGATACATGATACAAAACATTTAAAAATCGGATCCATGTTCTTATTATTCACTATTTTTGGCACAAATGTTTTATTACTCAAATACAACTTGTGGAAATTTGTTTGTCACTGCGTAATCACTTGTCACGAGAATTTTCTCATCGTGTGGAATATATGCATCCAGAAAAGGTCGAATTGTTTTCAAACAACTCTAAAGCTACAAGAATAACCCGAAGCAGATATCAGACGATTTTCAAAGAATATTATTGACAAGTGTGAAGAAATATATGTCATTTTGAATTCATACAAAACGTGATAGTCTCCATCATCGTCATTTGGAGCTGTCCACTGGACCAGTACCCGGCTTCTTCTGGTCCCCAGAAGAGAAACATGGGTATTTGCACTTCTAAAGCTTTCGCAGCCAATTTATCGCTTGAGCATTTCCAGCCGGGACAAATTCATTGAATTATCCAAATGCTTTCTTCTCAGCACCTTACTTGAATTAAAAGATCTGCGCCGCTCGAGTATCCGGAAATCTCATTTGTAGGGAATAGAATACTGGTCAAAATTGAAATTCTTCTCAAGCATCGTCCGCCTGGAACCGAGTTTTTTGAGATTTTACCCTCCGCTGTCCACGGTTGTGGAACGACGAACTAAGTTAGTATGAACCTGAAACAATAATACACTCCGGCCGGACCTGTTACGAAATCTGGGAGCAAAATTACTAATATTATTAAATATTAAACTACATTTTCCAAATGAAGTGTGATTTAATATAAACGACTTCGGCTTAAATTTCGTATTGCATGCACACAGATACATGCATATTCACAAGAATTCAAGGAATATCCATTTCAGACGACCTTGACCCAAGAGTGGACAACTAGAAATTACTAGTTTATTATTTATTTGTACTTTATTGAATTACTAGTAAATAATTACTATTATTTAGATTGTACACTTTAAACCAATTGCCAATTAAAATTTAATTAGAAAACAAGCTACTTACACACCTCTCACTAAACCATGTATGCCTAAGGCAAAGATCAACAAAGAAGAGTTAAACTTGCAGCCAGAGGTAGGAAATCCAACATTTTTGAGTGGTGGATTATGGATTCTGCTTTGCTAAGTTTGGGTTTGGATTGTGGATTTGGAATACTTTAAAAAGTTAAGCTTGAGAATCTTAACCGAATCCAAGGATTCGTTTGTCTCAAGTTTCACCCTCAGTACTTTGATCACCTCCTCACTTGTCCTCCGCTTCGTTTTTGTGGTCATCAATAAAATTTGCTGCTAAATGGCATACTATAATAAAAACATACAATAAAAACGACAAATTTATGACACCGACACAGCGAAATGGGTTGTGCCCATTCACCATTTCGCTTAAGATTAAGATATTACGAGTTCCCTCCTGAAATGGGCGAGATTCAAGCTATTGTTGCTAAAACGTTTTGATTATGTGATAAATTCCGAAGTTCGGCGAAGAAAAAGATACAATTTACCTCCATTTATTTCATCTTAATTGGATTTTTTCCATCCAATTAAAGTTCTAAATAAAAAAGTTCAAACAGCATTTATTTGCTTGAAGTATACAAGTACATCACTATACTTTTCTCCATGAGTAATTTTACATTAACTTAAATAAAATTCGACTCGCTGAATAATCTTATCTTCCCGTGACACTCCTTAGCAGCAAATTCCAGAAAGGTTCAATATTTTTGTTCTTCTCCAGCCAGGTTGTTTGGTTTTACAACAGCAAAAAAGTTCAAAGTGTTGTGCAATTTCCAATTTAGTCCTAATTAAACGACTAAATTGGATCTCCCTCCGCCATTCTTAAAAATCGGGACTTAAAAGTCCCCACGAAAATCCCGCAATGTCTTTACAATACTTATTATAATACTTTCTTCTTTCTACTAGAAAGTTTCTAGTGCTTCATAAGTCGGCATTTTCCCAGTCAATATATTCTGTGAAATATGCAATGATCACACTTCACTTCACGCCATTTATTTTCTGATCTAGTACGAAGAAACCAACGCAAGATAGCTTGGATGGATTGTTTTATTGCCTCAGCAGCAATAAAATATTTTATGGCTTGGAATTGGAATCAAATGTGAAAGAAAATTTTCCTCTCATCTTTCAAGCTGATTTTCACAAATGCAATAATATTTTGAGTTGAATTGGCAAATCCTTAGCTCTTAATCATTGATACATGTATATAATGAATTGTGAAGTTCTCGGAAGTAGGGATGGCTCTGACACAAATAAATGTTTTGAAATGTTTCAAAACATTTCATTTTGCATTTGTGTCATTCATTTCACTGAAACATTCACCCCTCGAATCAAACAAAAAAACATTTTGAAATGTTTCATTTTCATTCAAATTTTTCATATTAACATGCATAGCGTAGTGTAAAATTTCGACGTACCAGCCTGCGCTGAAGGAGAATGTACCCTTTCTTTATACCACACATAAGTTTACATTTTAAGTATTATACAATTATACTCACTTGGTGGTTGTGGTGCTTGTCAGGTACGAACGAACCAATAACATTCGTATATTGTGTTGTGAAATTGATTCACACAGTACGGTACAAATTATTACGCATGGCATGAACTATCTATTAAAGTACAGGATAATTTTTGTAGAATTTTACAAGCAAAATGTTCAGAGTTCGCATGGAATTTTAAAAATCAGGAATTAATAGAAAATTGGTCGATATTATTTGTATGTGCTTAATTAAATATAAATTAAGAATGACTTTGTGACACGCATCTGCCTGCTTTAGGTGTGTAATCATAAATTTATACAATTTGACACGTGCCATTTGTGTCATTTCATTTCAATCACTGAAATGAAACAAAATGGCATAAATTCACGAACTTGAATGAAACAAACTCGTTTGTGTTGAAACGTTTTGACACAAAGCCATCCCTACTCAGAAGTTACTAGAAAGGTTTGTATAAAGTTGGGACGCATACCATTCAGGTAAGCAAAATCTAATGTGGGACACACATGTATAAAACCGAAGTAATGATTGTATATTTTCAACACACGCTCATGGTTTTTGTCATTGTCTACATGACTTCGTTGACTTGAACTCCGGATACAACTCATTGATTGAAAAATGTTGTTGGCAGTGTTGAGTTTTCTGCTCATTCTGGTCGTGGCTGGAAAGTGTAATTGGAAGAAACGACGACTACCAAACGGTAACAATATCTATTCTTGACACATCTCTTAACTTCTCATTTAATGTTCTTATTTTCTTGGTTTAGGCCCCAGAGGTATTCCATTTCTAGGCAATGTTATCCCTCTCATCAGAAATCCGCTGTATACTCAGCTTGGCAAATGGGCTCAACAATATGGCAAACTATTCACAATCAAATTGGGGAACATAACGTATTAAAACCAATCAGAGCTATCTTAACTCTTCAAATTCTCGGTATTATTTTACTAAAATGGTATTTTGAAATTTGAGTAGAGCTGTGGTCGTTTCGGATGCAGCGCTATTAAAGCAACTTTTTGGAAACGAAGCAGCTTGTGGAGCAATGGCAAAATTCGTTCATTCAATTATCCTGGGCGGCCCATATGGAATCACCAGTTCCAATGGAAATCACTGGAAGCAACAAAGAATTTTCATGATGCGAACAATGAAAAAATTTGGAGTTGGCAAGGTCCTCACAGAAAAATCATTACTGGAAAATGGACAACAGCTTATGAGTTGGTTCAGTGAGGATCCCACGAGATGCAAACAAGTCTCATTCCTGAATTATGTCCGGACCATTGTTGACAATTCATTGTGGAATATTATTACTGGGGAAAAATTGAGTGTTCATGACACATCGCTTAGTCAAATTGTACATGACTTGTCCGGGCAAGTGAATAAAGTTTTAGATATATTTTTCTTCAACGCTTATATCACCGACCAACGAGTATAATCAAGGATTTGGTCCTTTGTTAATAGCTGCGCTCAGAAAAGTGCCAAACGTGGACTGGATATATTTCCCTGGCTAATGTACTTGTGTCCAGAAAAGGTGGGTTATACTCAACTAAAGGCTTCAAGCGGCCGTTTGCACAATCTCATTTCAGAAATAATTCGAAAACATCAAGAAACCAGAACCGACGGTTTAGAAAGGGATATCATTGATGCCTACTTGAATGAAAATGAGAGCACCATGGATACATCGTCCAGCTTTTATGGTGAAATCGGAAGTAATGCACAATTCACATATTATTAAACTACAAATTAAAAGACGCATAATTAATAATCATCACATTTTTCCAGGAAAGCAAATACGGGCAGCCATTATTGAAATGTTTATTGGTAACACTTGTATATTATTTTTACTCTTAATTGCAGAGTCAAACTAAAAATTTGTGTATTTATATTATTTCGTAGCTGGATCAGAAACCACGACAAATACGGTTATGTGGTTAATTTTGTATTTAACTCATCATCAACTAATTCAGAGAAAAGTACAAGATGAAATCGACAACGTGTTAGGAGATGAGCGTCCATCCATTTTGAGTAGGAAAAGGTATATAAAGCTTTAAATATATCTGAAAGCACTTTCTATAATTCACGTATACCAGTAGACCATAGATAAGTTATCCTTTTTATTAAGTAGAATGCCGTATATAGAAGCAGTTATGATGGAAGTTTTACGGATTTCATCAATGTTGCAAGTTGGATTTCCACATCAGATGGTTCACGATATGGAATTCCATGGATACCGTCTTCATAAAGGGCTCGTCATCCTTCCCAACCTGTACCATATTCACCACGATCCACAAGTCTGGAACAATCCTGACGAATTTCAGCCCGAGAGGTTTTTAAACAGTGATGCCTCAAAACTCAACCCGAAGGCGGAATTACTCCCATTCCAAACTGGAAAGCGGGAATGTATCGGAGCGTCCATGGCTAAGGATACGATTTTCTTACTTACGACTGCAATTTTTCAAAGTCTAAATGTATACCCTATGGAGGGGATGAAGCTTGATTTTTCACCAAACGAGGGGTTGGGACTGTTTCCCAAGCCTTTTGATGTTCGAATTGAGTTTCGGAAATCAATTCAGGATCGCTTACAATAAATATGGAACTCGTCTTTGATGATGATTTATATGTGGCTCTGATAATATCCTACTCCAATGCTTTTTTTCATAAGAGATATATTCATATGATCAGTAAGAGATATATTTGCGCTTAAATAGGATCATATTTGCAATGATGACAATACCGGCACAGTACTCTTTTCGGACCCAGAATGGAATTTCAGGCATATTCAATCGATTTATTTCAAACTATCTACAATCTACAAATAACGACCAGCAACATAAACTACAATGCCAATTTTGGACTTTCCAAGTTCATTGGTTTCCGTGCTACACAGGGACAGCTTCAATTTCGAAACAGTTTGGAGTTCACAATTTTTCTCGGATCTCGTTACAGCGATAGCGGCTCTAGCGGCGATAAGATTTCCATGCATATTGTGAAATACATACTGGGGATATCGGCGCCTTAATGTCTGAAAGTGCTTAGTTGTTTTTTAATAAAAATCGCAGAAAACGCACAGTTGTTTTTAAAATAAAATTTGCAGAATGTTCCTACTCAATCTATTCAACTTATAAAAGTTTAATCACATTCTGATATTTTGCAACACTTGAGCTGGAACATTCTGCATCGCTTTGTAAAAACTGAGTAGGAACATTCTGCATATTTCATAAAAACAACTAAACACTTTCAGACATTAAGGTGTCGATATGTTTTTCTAAATTGCAATCTTGGTAAATAATCATTAAGAAGAGGACTTTTGCTTAAATGCTGGCAACCGATTTTTTTTCAAAGCAATATTGTTGCTTGTTGTTGAACAATGTATTGTTATTGTTACCAAAGACGGCAGTTACACAGACACATTTACTCGCCCTTTGTTTTTATACGAAATAATCAATACATATTATACAAAAAAATTGCAAAAAAATTTGCAATACAATTTGCTATAGTACCAATAGCAAATTGCTCCGTTTGCATTGAAGTTTTTGGTCAGGTGAAAAGTCACCATATCTTAATGGCACATTCGATTAGTTATCTTGGGCGTACGCGAAATTCCACTTTCGGTGAATTGCCAGCGATACCTAATAAATTATATGATATTATTATATGATGTTCTCACTAAATCAGATAAAATTGTATAATACTCGCGTAGGCCCAACTAATATCGTTTAATGGAGATATGAATGTGTCTCGTGAGGGTGGATTGGGTTGTTGTGTCGAAGCTAAACTTGAGCGTTTTATTATTTTCCTGTGAATAAAATAATGTAATTATGTTGCTCAATAGCCGTAATAAAATATAGAAACCTGCGAAGGCACCTTGTTTGGTCTGGACAATTCAAGGACTACAGACTGTCTGGTTTTTGAAGGAGTGAAATGAATTGGTTTTTAGTAATTAGATACACTAATAAACCAAAATAACCCGATCCTTCATTTCACAAATCCCATAAACTGTCTCACCCAGCGTGATTTTATATGTATCAGCAAGGACTGTACAGCAAAGTGAAACTACGCGTCATAAGCAGAACAACGTGACAACTTATAAGGGTTTACAATATATGAATTCAATATTAAATATTTCTTTGTTTCTCACGTATTTATATAAACCATTATGAGATAGCGAAAGTGCTAGCATTACTGCTACAACTTCGTATAAAAGTCTTCCGAATTCCCCGGAAAGAGCTTAATTTGTTCGACACCTTTGCATTGCATTATTCAAATCACAATTTCCACAACCTTAACTCTCAGAATGGAATTTACAATTCAGTCAATGTTAACGAAACAGGAATTAGAAGAGTTTAGGGGCACGTTTGACATTCTCGTAAAATCGCTGGTTTCAAGTGAAACAAGAAAGGATGCGGCTGATGCCATGCAATGGCTCAAGTACGTACTTGAATACAACGTTCCAGATGGGAAAAAATTAAGGTGACGAGTTAAATATGTGTATTCAAATTATCTAAAATTGAGCATGGGCTGGGCTATATCAACATTTTTTTAATTTTCAGGGGACTTATGGTGCCGATCGCTTACAAATATTTGGCAAAAACATACACAATTGAAGGAATAAAACTTGCACACATACTTGGATGGTGTATTGAGATTGTAAGATAAAAACATTTAAAATAAAGTCGCTTGGACAGTTGGACACTCGTTATTTTTATCATGAATTTTCCGTGTATTATTAGTTGCAGGCAAGCTTCCTCGTCGCGGATGATATTATGGACGGAAGCATCACTCGGCGAGGAAAGCCTTGCTGGTATTTGCAAAATAACTTGGGCTCCTTGGCAATTAATGATGCTCTTCTTCTCGAGCACACGGTGTATCGCATCCTCGCCGAGAAATTTTCTCAAGCGAGCTACTACACTCGTTTAATGGATCTTTTCCTTCGTGTAACCGCCGAGACGGTGTTTGGTCAAGCTCTTGATGTTCAGACAAGCAAAAAGTTGGATTTGGATGAGTAAGTAATGCCAGTTATGGATAATGTTTTTGGGGTAACTTGAAACAGGTTTTTTCAATCCAACACACAGGTACACATTGGATGGCTATCGAGCAATTGTGAAATACAAAACTGGCTACTACACCATATTCCTTCCCATTGCTGCTGCGATGACAATGCTGGAAGTCACTAATGACGCAGTCATGAAGAACTTGGAAAAAATTGCACTGCAAATTGGAGAATTTTACCAAGTCCAGGATGATTTCTTGGATTGCTTTGGAAACGAACAAGAGATTGGAAAGTGTGGAACAGATATTCAAAACGGGAAGTGTACGTGGTTGGTGGTAACGGCTAAAAGCATCTGCTCCCAGGATCAGGTAATTATTTTGAAGGCAAACTATGGAAGTTTTGATGGGAAGAAAGTTGACAATGTGAAGAAATTATATGTCAGCTTGGGGATCCCTTCCGTTTACACGAACTACAAGAAAGCATCGTTCGAAAGTGTCAGAAATGATATTCGACGCATTGAGAAAAAGTCCATGCGAAAGTTTTTGATTGTGTTACAACGCATGGTGTACGGTATTAAATATGAATAGATAATTGTTATCACTTGTACTTTTGATTGTAATCCATTAATTTTGATTGACCCTCATGCTATACAAAATAAAGGAAGTCAATAAAAATGAAATGGATTAATATTTAACCCCACAATCCTCGTTTTTATTTAGTTGCAATTTTTTGTCCAGTCAGAGTTATGTTTCAGCATGCGTGGTCGATACATTCATGATATGGGTAGTGCATGTGAAGTGAGTATGATCATGTTTTGATTATCATAATTTTGGTAATCACCAAGAAACGGATTTAAGGAACCAAAAAATCTATCAAAATATGCAAGTAAAAAGGCATTCACAAATGCAGAAATATATGCACTTAAATATGCACATAAAATGACAGAAATAAGCACATATGACCATTTAACGAAGGTAAAATATGCATTTATATATGTACTTAATAATTTGAAAGTTGATAAACGAAGTAAAGACACGAGAACTTGCTGGGTTCCATTTTTTAAATAAAAGTCATGCGAAGAAATCTCAACAAGTGATATGCATATGTCTTACGAATGATTTCGAGCCATCCAAAAATGGAATTATAAGGACTTTTCTTGATATTTATGTCAAAATATTTGCCTTTTTGGTAAAAATGTGTGAAATATGCAAAATTTTGGGGAAAATATGCGAAATATGCACTTATAGAAGCGATAGTCGATTTCCAACTATTTATGTGCTGTGTCTGCAAAGAAGCAGGTGTCCTTCCCTGTTTTCCTTTTGTTGTGATGCAACTAATTTTTATAATTTTAAAGAAAATTAATTTAGATTCAAGAACACGTTTAACCAAAACCAATAGAGCCCAATTAGATTTATTACATATTTCAAATCGGATATACATCGAAACATTTGCCAAAAATTCTCCATTTTATTTGAACAATTAATCCTCTTTCATATGGCTACAATGCAATCGTACACAAGGTTTGGATGATAACGATGAGTATATCCACTCCATTGAATTACTGCTTGAAGCACTCGGTTGAGAATTTCTGCGAAATGTTTGACTTCCTCAAATTCTCCCGTTCCAGTGAAAGATTCCAGAAGGAGGTTCTCAATAAGATGGACCTGCTCCAACGACTGATTTGCCTTATCTACTACCTTTCTCATGGCTTCATTTAGGGACATCCCCTCCTGCTGGTGGCATATCGACACATTGTTAATCCGTAAATTTTCTGCAACCTCCTTCCGGTAAGACATTACATCATTTACGCACAACATTTGCCTTCAACCCCAAAAATTCAAAAGTTTGAATAGGTAAGTGTCCCTAATCTTTCTTGATATTTCGTATCCACAATCCGCAACAACGAGCTCTGCATTCAAGTCCGCTCCGATGGTGGCAGTGCGAAGGAGTTTTTTATTTACTTGAAAGGTAGGATTTTTGTTTTCCATGTCGTTCCATGAGCTTGAAATCTTCAGCAACATAGAGTCAAACCAGGCCGTTAGACAGTTAATTAGGGGCTTCCTGATTTCCCGTGGTAAACTTTGATCTGTCACTTGTGTAAATACTTTGACAGCACTAATAACAGCGGAACTTATACTGCCGTCGTTCGCTATTTCAATATTCTCATTGTTTAACGCGGACACAAATTGTTCTTTTAATTTTTTCACCTGGGCAAAGGACCATGATGATTGAGCTTCCAGCATGTCGACAACAATCCATAATAATAGTGCGGCAGTTGTGAAGTTTTTACCGACGCCGTTCTTTCCTGCTAGAATGAAAGATACGAATCCTTCATATTTCATATTTTTAGTCCACTCGTTTCCGATAATATTCGGTAGTCCGCACATTTCCTCCCATTTCCCAATCAGATTCCCAATGAACTCTTGGGTTTCGCTGATGTCTGAAACGGAAACTGGTGGTATTTCGCCAAGTTTGAGTGGAAGGTTCAGCTCTCCTTCGAAATCGTGCAGGTCGCCGTTCTTGTCAGGATTTTTCATGGAGAATCGGACACAAGATGTCCTTCCATTGTACATACTCTTTTCCTTTCCTTCTTTGTCGTACAGCCGGAAATCCAGATTGGAAAAGTACACAGAGTCCACACATTCTTCCGCGTTTGTTATACCGCTTCGAGCAAATACGCGTCCAAACTTTTCGTTTTCCCTTGCCCACTCGAAGTGAATCATCTTGAATTTGATATTGGAAACAAAGTGAATATAAGGAACAATTATTGAACGTCTTTGGATTGTAAATTTAAAAATATCAACTCAAACTTTTTAAAATTGATAAAGAAATACTGACACAACACTGAAATTAATTTCGCTTTATATAGGAAATTACGTCGTAAATCAAGGCAGGAAAATTCATTTTCAAGGACACGTGTAGTTATATTGTCTTTTAATCAAAAAATTTATGACTTGTATTTTAAAAACTTGAGCGAGCCATTATGCTTGTTAGACATTTCCAGCAATATTGGATAAATACAGCATCCAATAAATACTACGCTCGTGTAATATTTTAACAAATCGTTCTTTTATGGTGTATCGCATGGTACGCAGGTGTACAAAACTGGAGGGAGTGTAGGGGTCTCTTCTCGAATGAACACATGACTAAATTTAAATTAATAGATATGTACAAATTAATACAATAGCGACCTGTTGAAATTCTAGGCTTTTCTATTTATTCTTTATTTGTTCGAATCAAATCCGAAGGGAACGGTCAGTGCAAATAAAAGCTTGTTACATTTCTCAGAACGTCCTTGATTTTTGATCCCAGAGGTTTTCTCAAATTCACAGGATAAAACATGGTGACATTATTGATACATTGCGGTTTATTAGTATTATATTACTATATTGCAGGCTTTTGCCTGGAGTTTCCGATGACTTTGCATTCCGTTTATAATATCTACACTTCAAGAACTGGATACATTTAAGACAAAATTTTATTAGGTCTTCGCTTCAACCAGGATTTGCATAATATATTTTCACTTACAATCATTAATACGAATAGCCATTGATTAGAATGATAAGAGAACGTCTCTACTTTATTGTGAGCCACGCCTTTTTCTTAGCTAAAACAAGTTTCAAGGTGAATTTGACAGAGGAGGCCAGACCATATGGAAATACGAAGCCTATCCAATTTCTACGATTTATGGCCAGTAAGACGTGTGTAAAACAATGTTTAACGCCTCAGTCAATAAAATTCATCTTGTGTAGGATCCGTTTGCTACAAAGGAATCATCAACCGAGAAAGAAAATCCTTTAATGACTGAAGATTAGATGCGTATAAAACTACGATGTAACCACTATTGAATAATTAATTGACACAATAAAAGCTTCACAAGTCTGCTCAATCCAATCACGTTTTGAAATAATTTTATTTGGCTTATAAAACCTGAATGGAAAGCCATAAGTAAATGACGCTTGCGCTTGAAATTCATACATGCGATAGCCCCATAAAATCGCAAGAATTTTGTGATCGGCAGACTTTATTTGGGTCACAAAATATATCAGAGGTGTACTTTGCTACAAGGACATATGCTACGAGAATAACCGTACATAAATAAGTAGACTTCGAATAAATATGCAGAGGTGTCTGGTTTACAATCACCGGCACCAAAGCGGGTTAGCAAGCACACATTTTATGGCAAAAGAAGACATGTAAAAACAAACTTTAAGTATAAATGTGGCATATTTTGGACCTAATTGTATATACCCCTGCATATATTGAGCGAATTCACAATAAAGGAGTATTAAAGGTTAAAAAAATTTAATTTTTGTGTCAATTTTTAAGAAGTCCATGTCCGTCAACAATAAAAAAATACGAAGCCAAGAATGAAAATTTACTCCCTCTTTAAGAATAAATTTGCAAACAAAACAAATAGCAGGGAGGAATGAATACTATTCCCCTATAGTCTAGAATCTGAGTTCTACGAGCAAATATTTACGAATTTGCTGAATTCTGTTTGTTTTCTGCGAAAACAATGGTTTCCTCAGATAAAATGGTACAAATATGGTTCAAATTTTCATGATCATGTACATGCTTGGTGGCATGTCATGTTGCCCTTTGCCATGTCATCATGTCATGGCATGTAGACGACATGAATGGACATGACATTATGCCATGTAATATTCATGTATATGCGACATGATCCCTTCACTATGTGCATGAAGTATTTCAGCATCGATAAATTTATCACGGAAAATTTGGTACGTCTACTTATTGTTCCCTTACATTTCATAACATCTACTATCTTTATACATACTTACATTCATTTGTATTTCCTTCAGAGAACGGCTTTGTTGAACATATTTGAAATCACATAACGATATGAATGACAACGTTATATGTCATATGTGTAGGGTTCGAGGATATTTAAAATAAAACCAGGAATTTGTATATGCATACAAAGATGCCCAGAAAATATGGTTTTCTGAATTCCGCGAAAATTTGTTTACCAGTTTGCATTTAGCATCAAATTTTCAGCAATTGCAAATTTAGTAACTCAATTTTAGTAAGAACAACTAACTCTATACTGTGAAATGTCTAAAAGTATATGTCAATTAATTGTAAGTAATTAAATTACATACGGCAACCCAGGGGAGGTATATGTATTATGTATGTACTTAGCTTCCGCTGAGCTACGCAACAAAATTTTGTGCGTTGCCATGCTATGGCGTTTTCTGCGATAAGGTTGCTGAGCACAGCGGACAGACGGCATGTTAATCTCTTTGTGGCAGCCTAACCTCAGGCGTCAGTCAGTCAGGCATGTATGTTGGGACGCTAAGGTTACTTCAATTTTGAAAAGCTCCTATAATATTCCACACCAATAAAACTGGAACGAAAACAATATTTCTTCACTCATCGGAAACTTTTATTGTCATCATTTTTGAATGTCGGCACGTGGACGTGGTTGAATGGAGTTGTTTTTGATAGCATAATTCAGAAATTGGCAGCCGTTATCAGCATGGACGGCTACTTTTCCGTTATCCTTCTTGTCCAGCTTCTAACTGTACTTGTTTTAGTCAGTTCCTCTGAAGGTACATATTCCAACCTAGAAACATATTCCAAAAATATCAAAAATGTTTGATTTCCGATCCCAAAACCAGTATTTTGACCCACACTAAATCTTGATTTTCATTGTCTCAGCTCTGAAATGTTACAATACAACTAAAGCTTGTGAAACGGTGACCTGCTCGGACGACGAGGCTCCGGCTTCCTCTTCTGCTACATTTGAAATAGTCAACGAATGGAAAGGTTATGCAGGAGGATGCCTACGCCCGGAGTGGTCTTTACCGTATAGTGCTTGGATAGCGACCGACGGCCCCAAACTTGAACAAGAAACTGATGATATTTTGAACGAAATGAATGATGACATGATGAGGACGCACAAAACCATAGGAATGAACATATTGCCGTATTCCGTGCATTATTAAAAAAAGTCAATAGCACCGAAGGTAGCAAAGATAAGACCCATCACACAATAGTTTTTCATCACAAAATCATAATGTTTCCTCTATAAAGTATTTACACTATGACTATGGCGTTTCAGGTAGTTATCCTCTTTGCTCCAGGTCAGAGATCAGTTTGAAGATAAAGCTTCCCAGTAAATCTTTTGAGAGGAGTTCAGTCATCAGAGGTTGTACTGTTGCTGTGACGGGGTGCGATGACTTTACGGAGAAGTCGCCATCAGGAAATATTGAGGTGCATTACAAAAATTGTCGGTATGAAGGGGACAACGGCAACAATGAGGGCACTAGGATTGGGACTACTGGAGTCTTGGCACTGACACCGTTCCTTGTAGTTGGAATAAAAGGTGTACTCTCTATGCGTACTCCACACTAACCCCGAATACTGTACATCCCTTGTCACTTTCAAAGTTCACTAACTTATTGCGATTTTATTGACCAACTTCAAAATTAAAACTGTATCGATTAATCTAAATCCAATGAACCAATGCAAACGTCTTCATATAACGTGACATGTATAATCAATAAATTATGCTTTTAATTTTTCCACGCTGCTAATGTACCAACTTGGCCGTAATATTTTAGACTTAATTTAATTCACCTTCTCTGAAAGCTTGCATCCGGTCATTACGCATCCTCGAACAATAATTTGTCCCATTCCGAATATTTAAGTAATTCAACAAGGCATCTGCATCCAATAGACCCAGCATCCAATATATCCTGCATTCACAGACACGGAAGCAAATGCCGGGCAAATTTCCTTTCATTCATTTCCTTCGTCCGGTTTCGCGAAAATTTGTTTAACAGATTGCGTTTAGCATCAAATTTTCAGCAAATTGTAAATTTAGTAACTCAATTTTAGTAAACACAACGCCGAATGGATATCCAAAAGCCACCTTGTTGGACTTAAAATTTTGACATCGCAGAAAATTTTGCGAAATGTCTAAAATATATCAATTAATTTTAAATTGTAAGCAATAATGTACTGAAATTCCAACATATGCGCTAAAAAATGGTAAAATAAGTACGCTGTTGCATATGCGATGTACCTAAAATCTCAATTAAAATATAAAACTATAAATTATATAGTTAGTTTCAATCAACATTATATGCTGTCTTGCAAAACGCTCGTTTTCATTGGAGCATGTGCAAAAATATGTATATGTAAATATATACAAAAATATAAACTATAATAATAATAATATATAATATGTATGCAGTAAGGTATGGCATTATGGTAAGGTTTCGAGCAGATGACATCACCAGAAATGAAACATATAATGGAAAAATCCATTTCCTTTGCATGTTTTCCAAAAGTTCAAACTCTACCAAGGTTAACGTATCAATATATCAAAAATGTCGTAATCCAAGCAAAAATTAGTTCTCTCTCATTCTCTGTTGGGGAAGGGCACGATCTACATTTACATTCCAAATCAAAATGTACCTCTTCACTTTAATATTCGTATTCATTATTTATATTTACTCCAACTTTTCGTATACTTCAGGAAATATTGCCCATTCATCAGGGGCATCATTGAGGGGGCACATATTCAGTTTG
>JAQFZW010002862.1:0-15139 GCA_034687055.1 Heteromurus nitidus
ATAAATAATATTTTGCGTAATAGCGAATCAGTTATTTTTCCCTAAAGTATATAAGCTCTGATAACAAAAAAATATTGCAAATCCATTGGATTGGGGGAAGGTGATGATGTGTGTGATGCAGAACTAAAAGGGTAACATTACTTAACTAACTTCAAGTGAGTGCATGAATGAAACCATCCGCCACTTTATCTTGCTTTACAACCTCTTTGGAATCTACCTACCAACAAAAAAATATTCTTGCGTTTTCGATTTGCTTTGCCAACGTTGTACACAGGTTCGTTGTAAGAATGTAAAATTAGGAAGTACAAAAAAATTGTTTCCTCCAGGAACTCAACGTATATATCCTAATTGGAGAATACACAACAACAACAAAAAACAACTCTCCTGTCTGCAATTATAATGAAAAATATTCCCAACGTTTTTTATTCTCCCATTACCCGTGCAGTGAATTCTATTAATTATCTTCTAGATGCATTGCATAGGTGCATATCGATAGTAAGCCTTTTTTCAAAACATAAAAAATAAATCTGTAGGAGACGATTGAATTTAATTTGGTAAACCAAATTAAGGATGTGAGTGTGTGAGTGCATTCCGCTGTACTTGTATAAAATTGTACCCTTCTCTCAAGGCATTCCACTTACAATATTAAATTAGTAAAAGAAGTTCTCATGATTCAATAACCGCGTGTGTGCGTATCAGTTTACCATAGTATTATGGTTTTTTGTGTTTCTTGCTATTTTCCTTCACTGCGGCGAGTAATGCATCATATTTATATATTCTACTTATTACATTTGTTGTATGTGTTTGACTTCAGTTTTCATCAGACCTTAAATTACCATTGAATCAGTTTTCTTGGTAATGGAATACACATCAAAAAATAGTGCTCATGGACCATATAATTACTGTACCAAAAAATGGTAGCTGGAAATGTATATAGCAGCAAGATAAACAAAAAAAATTATTGAAAAATAGGGACTATATTTCCTGTTTCGTAAGAGTCGACACTCTTGGGTCGACGTTTATGTGCGGTAGTAGTTTTTTTAGCGTAATAGTGTACCACGAAGAATGAATGCTCTTTTTTCAGTTGAATGGATGCTATACCATCTGAACTGTGGCCCAAGCATTAAAAGTAACCTTTTTATTAGTGCGTTTCTTATTAGTGCGAGTCCCTTCGGCGCCTTGCGGTGACCACATCCCGTTCAGTTTTGGCATCAAGTTTTCTCGGAAGTTCTTCTTGAATCGTTGCGACAGACTTGCCCAGACTCCGTGATCCCTCGCGGAGAGGTCTCGGAGGAGGATTTTGGAGGTTCCCTTTGGATTATTTGAGGCTGCAGCGACAGCAGCTGCGAGTCTTTGGCTATTTCTGGAGCTTTGACGGGAGCTTTTGACGACTGCGTGACGGGAGGAGGATGACGATGAAGACGTGAGGGTGTTGGATGCTGAGCCGTTGGAGACGGCATGCGGGATTTGAGGCATCTCAGATAGTTCCAACCAGGAGGAAAAGGGAACTAGCAGATGTCTCCCTTTACCCCAAGCATAGTAGTCCCCGGGGGAACTACTCCCTGGAGGATACTGATAAGGCATAAAGTTCAACGACCTTTGGTACGGGGCAAAGGTTGAAGAACTCCTCCCCATAACCTGATATAAATACGACTCTTTCGGATAGTTACTCCGTGGAGAGCTCACACTCTCCGATTTCAATGGGACTAACAAGACTGGCTTATTGTTGCTGTTGTTGTTCGAGTTGCTATTAAGTGCCGTGGAGGAGGACGTTGATGATGACGTGTTCAAGGGCTGTGAGACCGAGAGAAGGGATTTTGACACCATTTGGGGGAGCGAGGATGATGACAGGCTGAGCTTGTTGCTCATGGAGCTAATCGTGCCGCCAGACATTTTCGAAGCGAACACTTTCCTCTGCGGCTTCTCTGGAGGAATGGGTTTGAAATGTTCATGTGAGCCACCGTCGTCGTTCTCTTGCGTTTGGAGTACTTGCACATGGTTTGCAATACTGCCCATGTGATGGTGATGATGGTGATGATGCTGCTTTTGGCTGTGGTGAAACTCATCTAACTCATTTCGATTATTCTCAAGATCATCATCTTCCTCGTCAGAGCAGCCGTCTTCATGACGAATGATGTTCGCATTGGACACATAAATGTGCTGATGCAGTGATAATGAATTGGATCCCGTTCGGCCTAATGGTTCTTTCCCAGCTGATGGGTGACTACCATTACCACCATTGTTGCTATTAGGGCTGCTACCATTACTGATTGTGTTGTCAGTGGCAGTGCTGCTGCCGCTGTAAGTAGAACCATCAAAGTCAAAGTCGAGGGATGCTGTGTCATGCACCGTAAATACTGGCGACTTGCTCTGGGTCTCATGCAAAATCTCTGTTGGGTACACAGGCGGAAGGGAGCAGAACGCGGACGCGCTGTCGCTGAAGCTACTGCACATTTCCCCAAATGGGGACGGCGTCGACGATGATGGATGAGGGGTGCACGGGTTCGAGGTTGACGATGCTGACGACATGGGCCCTGGAGAAATGTTGTATGTCAACTTTGTGGACGAGTTGCTTTGCAAATTGAATTTCCCATACCGAATCGGTTTCAGTTTCAGTCGAAGGTCTCTGTACGTTTGAAATAAGTCCTCGGCCTCAGACCGAGTTCGAAATGCGGTGACAAGAGCCATCATTTTCGCCAAGTGTCTCACAACCCAGACGAGCGTTGAAGGGTGTTGGGAGTCGCAATGGCAGAAGACAACGTCTTCTATAGGGTAGGATTGAAAACATGACAAATTTGGCAGTGTCTCCCAGTACGGCGAAGTCTCACCCGAGTTGCAAAACTCATCCGAGTCAGACCCATTCCCAGACGAAGATGAATTACTATCATCGGACACGTGAAGTCCTGATGAACTAGAAATACTTGTGTTGTCCATCGAGCCTCCTGATGACGATAGCGATGAATGGAGTGGCGGCGTAGTCTCAGTCTCTTTCTCCTCTTTTGCGGCGATCTCTAAATGATCCATTAGATCCGCTATGTCCAACTCCACCGAGTCACTGATTTTTACTGACCGCACCGACTCATTGTCCGACTCGAACCCTTCATCCTTGGATTTCACACCCGGTGACGTCAATTTCAGTCCACGCTCAGAGCACTCAACAGAATACCTGTGGTTTCACAAACGAGCAAACAAACAAAATACGTTAAAATCAATTAGCATCTTTTTTTACGAAATAAAAATCGTGTCGCGCTGGTTTGCCACATTCCTTCAAACATTTATGTGTACTTAAAGGATGCAAATATTTTTTAGTGTCAGTGAAAGAAGGCGGAAAAACAAGGGAAGAAGATGATACCAACAACAACGAGTTGTATTAGTATGCAACGTGACCATAACAATTCATAAGAAAAAATTTTATGCACGGTATGTGTTCCGACCGTATCTATTCATGTCAAGAGGAGAGAAAGAAAGAAAAAACCTGTTGTAGCATACAAATTGGCCAAAAATTCTCCTTTTTTACCTTGTCACATTGTATTTTGGCACAATTCCTTCATTGATTACCTATTATACGATGAGGTATTAAACCTCTAAATTACGAATTAGCACGCCATTGACATATCCCATATAGAAAAAAATGCTCTAATGGCTTATACATTACTAAAACGATTATTAGTCACAAGTCAGTCGCCCAATCTGTTCGTCATCTTCTCCTATTCGTATCATCTGAAACAATTTCTCTCTACATTTTTCCTAGCGAAAATTAAAAAAATCATTTTTTCCCATTTAGCTCCCTCCACATGTTCAGTAAACTTCGCCTCATTACCGTGACTAGCTTGATGTCTGATGCAAGACAATTTTTTTTCAAGGTAGATTGAGGAATTGAACTTGAATAAGAAATGTGTAGGAATTGAAAGGAATTTGTGTATAGGAAATGTGATTTTCTTGTTTGTCACTAGACAGGATGAATTAATTCGTGAGATACTTTAGGATGATGTGCAAAAATATGTAGGTTATGAAACTGCATTGTCGAGCTTCTTCTCTACGGAATAATATTACGTCTCCATTCCAATAAAAAAATGTAAGACACATGAGACACATCTGCTATATATGTTGCCATTCTTTTTCAGCTCGATAGATGGATATACGTACATAAATATATGCGCCTCCATTTACACCCTTGAACGAAGTGAATATAGTAATGAGTAGTCAGACAATTTTATGTTACCTGTGATTTTCATTGAATTTGGCCAGCTTCCTTGTTGGGTCTGTAGGCTGGTAGCGTTGAATCAATGTCTCCACAAGGCTTGCCAACACTTCGGATCTGATGGCTCCGTCCAATTGGACTTTGCCGAGTAAATAGCCCGTGAAATGCGCCATAGTGACTTGCTTTTACAATCTATGGATAACAAAAATACAAAAAGAAAAAAAATTCATAAGTCATCATCATCATCAAGAATGCTCGTCTTCATTTTCCTTATTTACATCAACTTGTCATTCACATTATGCTGCGATTCTCATGGTTTAAAAAACCGTGATGTAGTCTGTATGCTCTCTTGCTCAAATCGTATATCCCCCGTCACCAAAAAGCACCCTATATTTTTCAACCATTTCGAGTTATAACTTTATCCTTCCCTCTGACATGGATTTTTTTAATATGGGGAGAGAAAAAAACTGATTGGGATAAGCGGACGTAATGTAATGCAAGGAATAAATTGAAATAACAGGATCCATCGTCAATGTTCAACATCAATGATTCATTTTGTCAAGTCGTTCTCCTTCTTTTCGATTTGATTGAAAGCCAATATATTTCAACTCCGTAAATGTTCTCATCATCTCTCCACTCGAAAATAAACTTTTCACTTTTTCATCTCAGCCAAAAAAAAGTTTTCAAATATATGTGTGATGTGTGCACACACATATGCATACCGTATCATTTGATTTTTTAAAGCCGCAGTTTTAAAAAAGCGGAGTACTGTTCATTGGTTACCACAAATCATGAAAAGAAAAAAAATTCGGTTACACTCCAACAAATATTGCGAATCAACTTAACTGGATTTTCTATTCTTTTTTTACCAAGATCTCGGTTGCGAAACATCTTTTTTGAGCATTATTAGTAGCCCTCAGTTCCTTCAATCCACTTTTTTTTACTCAATCTCAGCACATAACAGTTTCACAGAGTTACGTGGACTGCGGAGAAATGAGTTATCAAGTGAGAACTCGAATTTATTTTTATAAAAATGCGAAATTTAAAACAACAAACCTAACTGAAACATTTTAAAGGTGATTTATGGGTTCGCATATTTTCATCCTAACACCAACCAACATATTTTTTATTTAGCATATTTTTGTGCGGCAAGTAAATATTACCCCAAAAGCTATAAATTATCTCTGTCGGCGATACGCGATATATACTTCGCTGTTATTTGCCTACTCTCGAACTAAAAAGAATTTTGCATGTGTGTTTGTGTTATGGCACCTCGCCCTTAGTTTAGCACAAGTTAAAATCCATTACTCAATCCAATAGCATTTTTCACCGTTTGTGCTTCAATCAAATTCCCAACAAAATAAGGATTATTAGATTTCCTCCTGCCACTTTTTGGTTTTTAGTCATTTGCTGACGAAATGCATACATGAGTGGTGCTTATATGCGAACGCCAACTGATGCAGTGAAAATTATAGATTTAGCAAGACGCAGGTAGATTTTAGCAGCTCTCGATGCAAATCTGAGTGTTCTGAACGCTGAAGGTGCACACTCGGCCTAAATTTTCCATTTCACAGCGTTCCCCATGTTACTTACTTGACTGGGTTTTTTGCAGACGCCTCTATTTCTCCCAGGTATTATGTAATATTTCGCCGAATTTTTTTTCTTCAAAAATGTAAAATAATAGTGGCTTATCCATATGTGATGATTACTGGTTGAGTTGTTGGGAATGATGAGGTGGGTTTTTTCCGCCTTGTAATGTAATGTGTAGAGAATCACCTAACCTTAACATAGTACATGTAAAAGTCTCCTTTCTGTACGTCTGCGAAGAAGAAGAAGCCAAAAAAGGATGAAATTGCAGGAAAAATGTTCATTTTGACGTGCTCCTTCTTCTCCCCGAGAATGGGAAGCATGTCCCATTTCATACTCGCATCTCTTCATTCGCACGCTTTACTGACTCTCTATCCTCCGTTAGTCGTTCGTGAACCTTCTCAGGTTAGATATTATGTTATAAAAAAGGTGTAATTGTTTAGGCAAGGATGCGATCATGCCAGCAATCAATCTCAACTTAATTTCCAAGCCGAAAATATCCTCCTACAATGCTCCGCTTAAGCCAATATGCGTCAGTGTGTTGTATTGATGCACATTAAAAGTACATAGTTTGCATATACCACCTACACAGATTGTTAAGGCGCTGGCTGATGTGTTCCAAGAAATATTATTATGTTTTAAAGATAGAAAGATGAAGAACATTATGGAAGTTCATATAACAAAAATATACCTTTAAAAGTGATTATTTAAAGATTGCTCAGTTGTAAAAAAACATCGGCATTCGAATTATGTATTTAATGCTGTGTATCAATTTTTTCATCGTTCTTTTTTCATAAACCGATAATAATACACATGTTGGAACGGACGAAACATGAAACAACTTGAATTTATCTCAATAAAACTTGAATTAAAATAGCAACTTTAATAACAAATAAATTTTTTTGAGGTGGTCTAAAAATAATCAGAGAGTGTGGGCTCGCCAAAGCTGAACGAAACGGTAAGGAAGCTTGTACAAGTATTCACCAGAAAGTACAAAGATCCAATAATATATAGTGTATGTTTTTTGAACCAGGAAAACAAAAAATAAATTTTTTTGAGGATTAGAAATAAATTCAAAATCAGATAGCTTGATTAATAAATATACACACTCGCCCAACATATACTTCGTTCGCATTTTGCTCCCTTTAAAAAAATTCATCGGGATTTCTGCATTTCTGCTAGTGCCGCTTGTGATGATGATGATGATGATGATGATTCACGAAAGAGATGGACGTCTGAATTTAAGTCAGAAGGAATTTTTGCTTTACATTTTCGACACAATGGGGATTACAATTGCAGTGTAACAGTAACGGTCGTAGTAAGTATAATGTATGAGTAAAGTGGAGAGAGGAGAGAGGAGCACAACTGCGAAAATAATGGTAGCTTAAGCGCCAGAGATTTGCGAGCTTCACACAAATGAATGAACAAAGTGCAAAGACTCGTGATAATAATGATGAAGATGATCACCAACGCTGAACAGCTAACTTCATCATCCTCTTCTTCCTGATTTAGTGTGCATACATACATACCGTACATAACGAGCATGTAACTTGCTGCTCCGCTCTATTATAATGAAGCACATCTTTTTCTGGTCCACGGAAAAAATGTAATTGTACAAGGTTAGGTGGATCCTCTCCCTTCGTTCAAATTATGAGCCTTCTTCAGTCATATACATATTCTAGTAGTAGATATCACAACTTGCTAACGATAATGCAACAAGTGTAAACGAGAAAAAAAACGACTGAAGATGAGCAAAAAGTATGAAAAAAAAGAATCATAAATGATGTTTGTGATGACGAGCCTTGAAATCTCTTGATAGTGATTGCACTCGTTTCAAAAAATGTGTGCTGTGAAAAATGTATCTCACCAGCCAGAAAAAATATGTACATATTTATGATCCCTGTTGCTGGCCTGCACTACATAAATATTAACCATTAAAACAACTTTGTATGAAGAAACAAAAATATTTGAACATTATATTGGATTTTGCATATTATAATGTTGCGAAATTCCAGGGAAATTGGTTCAACGTGGAACCTTGAAAGTGTCTGTGAATTGTGTTTTGGAATTAGTTTTGTGAGAGACATGTCCATCAAGATGACCACGTAAACAAAACAATGCTAGTCGCTTTTTTCAATTCGAGTCAAACTTTAAAATAGTAGCGGTCTTACGAAAACAGTTACATTTCGGCTTAGTAAACTGTGTGCATTGTCTCTGCATCTTCAATGGACTACAAATGATTAGGTGTAAGATTGATAAAAATTTATTGGACATGTTTGTGCATGCAAATGTCAGTTAGCGTTACGAAGGATGAAATATTTTCTAAAATATTTGCAACGTACGACACTAATTTCCTTTCAACTTGGCCATTTTTTATACCGTTTTTCTCACCAACTGAAAGGTGTACCACACCCGTAAAGATGTGATATTTAATGAATATTTTTATGATGTGTGGGTAAAACTCTTTGAAAATTTCTTCTAGCTCCTTGCAACTATCTCAATTTCTATATGCCCTCTCCTCCTGCCTCACCGAATGCTGCCGACACATATGCGCTACACTGTGAATATTATCATCACCATAATGATCACCATCAACATAATCTGCATACAATTACATAAAACATTACCCAATTACAAGCATACGAAGCAATTGCAAATTTATTGCCCAAAAAGCTCATTCCATTCGCGCACATTCACAGTCACAAAAAAATTAGAATGTGTGAATGTGATGTTTTTTGGGGTGTGGATATGATATTACCACTTGTATGCACATTATAGAAAACATCTCGAACTTCACCTAAACAATCTTGTGGAATCTTCATCTCTCTCATCTCTCAATCTCTATTTCATTTTGGGACGGCCGTTAATTTTTTTTTGTCTTTCGCTATTATGCGAGAATGCCAATAGAGCAAAAAACGGTTTTTCATTATTTCATTTCATCAAATTTTTCACAAAACCAATCCTATTATCTTTCACTTTATATCAATTAATATTGCATGTATATGACCATACAGTTTTGAAAATCAGAATTGAAATTACCTTGCTTTGGACTAACTAACGTTTTAAAAGTAATAAAAATATTTCATGAAAATATGCTGATAAACCTTGCATAACCCTGAATAATAATTATAAGCTCGACAGAGATGAACACTAACACAAAATATGCAATTTTACAGCAACCTTACGCTCAATTTAAAAAAAAATAAATTTCATAATTGCATAAAACTGAACGCTAGAATAATTACCTATTTGCAAGGCGCGACTAGCACGAGCCCTTACACCCGGAACTTAAGAAACGTTTTGCAGTGGAACGTAAAATAAACATTCTGGCATGAATGACGATAGGTTTGTGTGGGTGTATATATAACTTCAAGTATATAGTTATCCTTTTAAATGTTCAGTTTTAGGGAGTGTGCTGTACGGATTGATAATTATTAAATAATTCTAAGAGGAAATCCCGTTTTATTCTCTTCTCATTCTCTCCATTGACTATTTTCTCGGTTGGATTCACGATCAGAGGTATTCTGAGACCAATAATGCATTCTACGAATCACGGAATCACTGTATTTTCCGCAAAAAGCAAACAAATTACCGCATTGAAACGTGTTGTGTACTTGTACGCTACTGAAACAGTACCTTAAAATGATGTTCATTCTTAAAAGTCTAGAATGGCACGAGTTTGAATTTTAGGAAAAATTTATATTTTAACCGATACTTCTTCCTATAATTATAACTGAACCTCATAAGGCATGGATTCCTTCAATCTAGTAATTATACAAAAGATTTAAAGTGCCTTCAGCTTTTAATGATAGGTTTTTAAAAAGGCAAAGTTAGTACAGCGTTTCTGAATAATGTGAAGGTCAAGTTTAACTGGAGGAGAGCGGAATCGTTCATATTTATAGTGTTTGCTTGATTTAGTTCATTTTCGAGTCTTCGAGTGACCTTGTTCCTTTATTTCTCCTTGTCCGATGGCTCTCTTGCTTTATTATGCTCACACACAACTAATATATAAAAAAATCGCTAACGAACGCAATGCCTGCTTCAGGTCTTGCATTTTTGAAGCGCGTGGATGTAAGGCAAGCAAGGAATTGATAATGATGATGACCGTCGACCGTGCCATATGAAGTCATTTTTAGGAGTGGATACATATTCGGCAAAAATGCTGATGATCAAGTTTGTTCACGGGTGAAGGCGGCCTAAACATTTTTTTCTTCATGCTCAACTCAACCAACCAATATATGCAGTCTTGAGTTGAATTTTTAAGCATGCATAATCTAGCAACAGTCATTTATTTTGCATATTCTGTAAAGTTCAAACTTTTGTGGAACATGCTTCGACCAATGCAATCCAAAAAAAATGTAGGCAGGGATATGAGTTTATGCATTTATACATTTTTTATTATTAGATCAGTTCCACTAGTTCTCCGCTTCTCGCAGATTTATTTCAACTGTAATGTGCAATCAAATGTGCGCTTTTTTCTGCAGAATGGAAGCACGGTGCTGAGTTGAGTCGAGAAGGTATTTTCCTATTCTTTGCCTGTATTACGGGTTACATTCACCATGAAATTGAACTCCCGTTCAGTCATTTTTACACTTTACACAAGTCATCAAATTTTACACATACACACGCTATCATCAACATAATATTCAACATTGTAATCAAATTACTACCGACTACTGCAGACAGAAACTGCTCTACTCTCCTGCTACATGCCTACACGATACAACAGTACTTTGTTTAAGTAGTGCCTTTGTAAAACTCCGTGGTCATTATCATCATCACTGGCACAGCGGCCGAGTGAGTGAATATATATATTTTTTGCATCCAATACAAAACCAAAACAATATATATGAGCAACTTGCAAAGATGCATTTATTATACGATGTCGTGAACGTCATCATTTGCATCGTTACTCCACACCAATAAAGTCATTCATGATGATCGTTTTGAAACGACTATAAAATGTCAATCGAGTGGATTGGATTTTCACAAAAAAAATAAAGTTTTACTCTTTCGGAGACAACCACACACTATTGCCACTGTGCAATTTGGATGTATAGAGCTCTCGCCTCCATTCCTCTCGCCACAATCATTCGAAATTATCCTTGAATATTACAATTGCAGAGCTCTTCTAAAGTCTCACTTGACTCTCGCTTCGTCGGTGTCACTAATGAACCTTTCCTTGCATTTTTCTCTAGAAAATGTTAAGTTTAGAACAATGTTTTCTCGAATGCCATTCCCATTCAATTAATGAACAACATATATATATGCATCATTAAGTGGGATGATGATTTACTGTACTTGAGACCTGCTGTGGGGAGTGAGATTCTCTGGTTTAATTTTGGAAAGCGTACTGTGAACTATAAGCTATAGAACATCATCAGGTAGTACATAGTACACACGTAGTAAAAAATCGCAGGAAAACGCGCAAATTTTCTTCCTTCGACAGTACAAAGAAAAAGATTTTTTGTTTTTACTCTGGGAGTACGCGAGGCAATTATTGTCAAACATACAAAAGAAGAAGAAGAGAAAAAAAGGAGAAAAAATCTATCTAGTATAGTTGCATTCAGGGAAACTTCCGTTGACACATCACATAATCGCACATTGTATCCATTTATTGGTTTCTAGCAGGTTGTATGAGAAGTAAAAGTGATATGTGCACAGTAGCTACAGAGGAAACCGATGCTCATTGTTATTCATAATATGAGAATTGTTAAATTGCCAGCGTTTTACTATCCTTTAATTTCACGTTTCATTATCTCCCCTTTTGTCCTTCAGATTGATGCACTGACGACGACGTGAGCACATGTGACAAAAGATGCAGTTGATGCACTACATCCTCTCTTTTTCTTTAAAAAAAATCTCTTTTTAAATGGGCTCTCGCAGGGAGATCAAACAGGAGCGCAGTAGCAGAGAGCTGCTTTCAATTCAATGCAAACGACCTAAAAAAATATATACACAAAATGCCTCATGATGCACTGCAGAGATGATTAGTGTGCCTTACTCGTCACCTTTATCAGATGAAAAAATATATATATATTCGACTCCTTTTGTCATCGATGCTATTGACTAGTAAAAAAATAACTTTATCTAAACAATAATTATGGAGATGGAAGGTTAACTAGCCAAATCATTGAGTTATTCACAAAAGAAAAAATATATATACGAAATCATTAAAAAAGGCTGCAACTGCGACCCACCACCATCATCGCAGACGAGAGTTCACCTAGTTTCGTTTGTGCACACACCAACTGTCAGAGAGAAGCCAGCAGCATAGACTTGTACAATTTTTATTCCACTCGTAGCGATCAATTAGAATACAACCCTGAGTACACAAGGAGCTCATTTTTGTTCAGAATTATGAATCGAATAGTGGAGCAGTGGCAACGTCCAAAAAACCTCAAACAAAATTAGCGTTTAACTAAGTAACATGGGAACTTTTAAAAAAAGGACAAAGGTTTGTATGTACTCTAGCCCAAACTCCACTCTCTTTTCTCTTGTCTTGCTCTTCTGGCAGGCCAACATTGTATATGAAATAAATGCCAAGTTCACCATCTACCATTTGGGAACGCTGTACAATAATGAAATTAACCAGAGCAAAATTCAAAACTGCTTTTAGCCTCTCCAAAATGTAAGTCAATTGAATGCAGGGTGAAAAGGAATAATGCCAAAAAGATGATGTGTGATGTGATTCATACATTTTTTTAATACACATACACACACCAGCGTCCAATTGTGCTCAACACTAGAGAACACGCAAATATTTAACTGTACACAAATCAAAGAAGGTAAGTAAACGACAACGAGTGGAAAGGTATATTTGACAGTTAAGAAACATGGTGTCTTGAGTCTTGACATAGACACACCAAAATATATATATATCTGAAATATGCACGCACACGAGCGATATATGTGTGTGTAAACTCTTTCAATGCATTCCTCTCTATACCTACATGGATGCACTCACTTTCAATATATTGTATTAATTTTACACTTTATATACCAATTTCATTAACTCTCAGATTCATCAAGTGATATGATTGATGATGACATGACAAAAATTGACAGCTTCGCAAAGCTATGAAACCACACCAATCACTTGACGCACACTGCAAATCTTAACTTGAAATAGTCAAAACCTAGTAATCGCTTATACTCCTTCGAATTGAGAGATGCAAAAGTCTCTTTCTCTCTCTCTACAAAATAATTTATTTCTGCAAAGGGAACGGGATAGAAAAATGTTATTTAAAAGTCGGAGTGACACAGATTAGAGGCAGAGTGGAGACCAAGCCATCACTTCATCATCATCATCATCATCATCGACAACAACAAGAAGATTGCCGTCACCAGCCCAAGAATGAAATATTAGTATTTAGAAAGGTGAGACATGTATGAAACCAGCGTATCGACTTGGAAGTCGTCTTTATCTCTTAGATTTTTACATTACTCCTGTCTTACTCTCCTGTCGAGGGTCTGTGTTGTGTGTGTGTGTGACTCTGACTTTGAATGAATGACTGGGTTCGAACCATTTTCTATATACATGCCACCTCTACATATATAAAAGCAGTTACTCAATGGGGGCTAATTTTTGCGAAAGGGAATATATATTTTATCATTGATGACTTTACTTGAGACACATACAACGCATAAAAATATATACGAGAAGAAGTTTAAAAAAACTTTCTTGTTTGTGGAGCTCAGTTATCTTGCATGAAAAAAAATTTGGACTGAAACGCGCTTCTTCAGGATGCTACTGACTGAACTGACACGAAAATAAATGTCCTGTTGATATCGAGAGTTGTTACCTTGCCTTTTTCCCTTGTTGCTGGCGTGATTAGGGAATTTGTTTAAGGAAGCCATTACCACCTACAGACTTTGGTCTCCCAGAGTTCACGCAATATAAATATACAAATACACATTTTCCCCTACTTGTAATCCAAACACACTGCTCAACAAAGCTACCACATTAAGGGCACTAGTCGACCAAATTACTTTGGTTTTTTATGAATCACTTAAAATTCAAAAATGTTTCATATTTCTTGTAACATTATACCATTACTGTAAGAAGAGTGAAGTTTGATATGTAAAAATTTATTGTCATTTGTATCGTATTACAGAAGTTGTGGGATTGTGCTCAACAAAGTAGCACTGAACGAACCAGAGAATGAGAATCCTTCAGCAGCATATACCCAAAAATGTATAACTTTACAAAATAAAATAAATCTTCTTATGCGCATAGTAAAGTACTCTCATTTGTCTTGAACAAACAAAAAATATCTTACCTCAGATATAAATGTCCCTTCATAAAAGAGATGACTCTTTGATTTCACACTTTTTCCCCAAAAAATATAAATGTGCCAATTTAGGCTCTCGTCAGAATTTTACCCTAGTTTCAATCATGAATGAACATTATTGCACACGACAAAAATTGTGAACTTGGATTGTTTTGATGACGCGTTACAATTGATCACGTTGTAGAACAAGCACACTATCAAATCTTATATATGACTATTTTGTTTATTTTTAGCTTGATGGTCAGTCGTTGAGTTTGTGACCATGCGTGCTCATAATATATTCAATTTTATGCACCACTTGCATATATATCCTTCTTGGTTGTTCCAACGTGTTGTTTACGTGGATATGCAGTGGGGAAAATGGTGATGTCCTGTTGTGACCAAAAAGAAATCTTGAAAAATGGAGAATGCAATCATTTGCTCAAGGTGAGTGAACACTTAACAAGATTTGGGTAGTTTGGCTAATGGTAAGCAGGTAATCAGGTGAAGATATGGACGAGTAAAAGTATATATATATTTATACACTGTGACGAATGTGCGTTCACGTTCACGTAGGATTTTCTCTACTCTGATTCTGATAATAACAGACCTTTTCGTGGGTCGTAGGCAAAGAGAGATATATTATGGATATTGTGGGGGTATGGACAAACTTGTCAGGAAAGATGTAAATGTTCATGCATAACACTGCAACAAGGAATCTTCACGTCTTAAGAAATCCCAATCTCGTATAATACACACAGATACTGTTACTTGAGCAGTTCTCGAGTATCCAGTTCACTCAATCTCAAAACAAAAAAATATTGTATTGTATTGTTCACAAGACGGCTCTCTTTTTCAGGTCAGATCACTCGTACAGAATTGGCGTTCGCAATGCCAACAACTTGTCACAAGAAGAAGCTGCGAAGATCTATCGAGGTGGTGAGCACTTGAGCTGATAGCAATGCTGGAAGATGAAGACTGTTTCGC
Source organism: Heteromurus nitidus (assembly GCA_034687055.1). NCBI lineage: Eukaryota > Metazoa > Arthropoda > Collembola > Entomobryomorpha > Entomobryidae > Heteromurus > Heteromurus nitidus. Next base: position 15,049 of record JAQFZW010002862.1, read on the forward strand.
TTTGTCTGATGATAATGCAGCTGCTGCAGCAGCTTCTGAAGGAACCCTAGTCCCAGGGTCAACTTCTACATGTACCAATCTCATAATGACT
>JAQFZW010002863.1:0-15135 GCA_034687055.1 Heteromurus nitidus
TATTTACCACGACACGGTATTATCATCCCATCACATGCCATTATCATCATCAGAGTTGTGCTTGTGTGATGAAACGAAATGCCGTGTGGTCCATGGTGCTCGAGTGGGATGTGTCGACATGTGTTTGCAATATATAGTGTTCCATGTCAAAAATGAGGAGAAACAAAGTATATTGTTTTCTCCTTTTGTTTTTTTCTCTCTTTTCCCTCGTCCCTCTTACTTTCTTCTACTCAATCAACCTTCCTCACTATCTCAACCTCAACTCAAGTCTTTTTTTTCGCGTCCTTATAGGTTGCCATGCTGGAAGTAGTGATTCCACCCGAGTTCATTCCAGAAGAGACATCCGGCGACGTTATGGCATCTGAAGGGAGCATTGTCAAGTTGACCTGTAAAGCTCGAGGACATCCCACTCCGTCAATCAAGTGGCGGAGGGAGGATGGCCAGAATATCACGTTGAGGAGCCCTGGGAGCAAAACACAAGGTAAGGGATGATGATATAAAAAAACTTTACGACTCGATTCACAAAATATAATTCATTTTTCCCTAAGTTTCTTAAAGAAAAGTATAATAATGCGCGGCGGGTATGGACTTTATGTGAAAGACTTACTGCATTAAAAGTATTACACCATCTCCTAATATACAATATCTGCAATAATAATAATAAAGCAATTTAGTTTACAACAAAGGGAATGATGGTACAAGCTATTAAAAGGTTTTTACTTGGGGATTACAACAAGGTTGATGATGACATCGGTGGCAATGAGGAGGAGAGTGTAGTGTAGTGAAAATAAGCCAGGCTCTATCCCGTAAATCCTCATAACAATTTATCGAAGAAAGTAATGAAATGAGCGATAGTGCCTTTATTGTTTCCTCCTCCAAGTCTCTCTCTCTCTATATACAGAACTTGTCCGTAACCTGCTGACGTATCTAACATAATGAACAAAACGTATATTCTCTCTTAGTCATTGTGTTGTGTCACATGGAAAACCCTACTAGTTTCTCTTCTTCTTCTTCTGGCACAAGGGAGAAGCTCAACTGAAATGTGAAGCTCCTCTGACTGATCCGCCTTTTCTTCTTTTCTCTGCCCTTGTTCTTTTGCCTGAAAGACTATGACGGATATACCTATGAAAGTATACATAGATACATACATCCATCCGAAGAGAACAAGCCGAGCTAAAAACTATATGAAGTTGATGTCTGTACCATCTTAATCATTCAAGTTGAGTGAAGCACCATCATTAGGGAAGGAAATTAGCCATATAGGCGGCAAGCTCTCTGCTCACACAGTTTTTCATACTTTTTTTCTCCCTTTCCCCTTGCACAATATAAGCTTCCGTTCTCCTTGTTCCTCGTCCTCTCGTTCTGAACTGAACTTAAAAAAAGGAACTAATGACCTCATTTCTTTTTATAAAATAAGCACCCTCTATCGTCCCATCGTCCCCCTTCACAGTCATATTAAATATATTATTTTATAGGGATTTTCCCCATTTCTCCGTCAAATGAGCAATCCCATATCATCATCATATTATGTTCGTATATTATATATCCTGTCCTATAGTTCAAGATCAGGTTATCATTTTTACAGGGCGACATTCTTCTCCACCAGGGAAAGGTTAGGGAAATCTGGCGGTGGCAGTGGTAATGATGGGATGCACTGATCGAAATCCACCCAACTTGCTAAACTCTCTCCTTCTAATAAATTGTGATGCAGGAGCAGGGAAAGGAGTAAAAAGTGAAAGTTAACTAAAAGCAGACTGCACAAGGTTCACTCAAGCCGTTTTAAACCTTCGTTTTTTTGTCTTTTCAAAAGTGACTGCGTGCATGCATACAAGTATTATGACTAACAAGACGGGACGGGAAGAAGGGATGTGGATGCACTCTCATATCCTACGACAGTTTTACTTTTATACTCCCGTAAAAATTCAATATAAAAATCCTCAAGTAAAGACATTGATTTCCAATGAATCTCAACAGATATGAACTTTCCTCCTCTTCCCCCATTTGCCGTTGAACCTGAAACTCATACAGAGCCATTCTTTTTTTTCTTGTTCGGGATGGGTGATCGTGATCAAAATAGTCATTGGCTTTCGTCATGGCTAAAAGTATAGACACGGTGAACAACTGGTGGAGAGAAGGTCAAAAAACTTGTCAAACGCAAGAGAAAAAAAGCATACTTCCGTTGTGGGTTGAGGAAACACATTGCACACAAACCCGCATCCCATATCCTCACAGTTTCTTCTTCCTGAAAATACCATAAGACCAACAAGAACAGCGGAAAGACAAATTACGAAAAGTAGAAACCATAAGACCAAAAAAGGCTACGTACAGCAGCATGAAGCATATTATTTCACGCAGCAGGAAGGAAAATGGGAGAGGAAAGAGAGTAGCGGTTTGGTCGTTTCACTTCCTCGTGCATTGTCATCTTTTGTACATTAAGCAGAAGAGAGTGCAGCATTGTGGGAGAGGAGTACTCTCCTCCAGTGAAATGGGAAAAAGTCGTCCAGCCACCCATATTACAAGACTGCTATCATTAGATATTCATAACAAGGCTTCATTAGTAACGGGCTGGATCCCTAGAACAAAAAAAAGTGTATGATATTATGGGAAGCCTTCAAGTGACTTTTGGTAGAAATAGGGAAACCTTGTATTGGAAAATACAGAGACATAAAAAAAGAAAATGAGTTTCGATATATAATGTGCGCGCACACTACTACACGAATAGATTACTTTCACTGTTGCTTTCACCAGGGCGAAAAACGGGATGGAAAATATGAGAAAATTTATTGCTTTCGGGAAGATATCAAGCAGCTAACTCTAGGAAAAAATATGTGCATGTATGTAAAAAGACATAGTTGAAGTCACGACATAAAATGACAAGAACAGCACCCTACACTACACCATATAGCTTTAGTATAAAAAATGTGTACAGTGTACATCCGTAAATATATTAAAGAAGGATGAGAGCTCGTTGAAAGAGTTGACTTCATTTGGATCCTTTCACTGATTTTAATGTTCTCTCATCGCGTGTTTTGTTATTGTTGATAGTATTCTTTAAAACAGTAGTGGAGCATCCTTGCTTCTTTGCATAATATACTGACGCACTGAATGCGTACATAAATTATGTTGATGGCTCTTATGGCTGTTGAACTACATTCATTTTCTTCGTTTCCCTCTTCTTCCCTTCTTGATACTGGAAAAAAATAAGAAGTGAGAGCGCGCAGCGTACCATGGATTACATTATTATTATGCACTGGAGAAAGTGCACACGACACACAGAGCGAGAAGATGCATATACTATTAAGGAGATCCCTCCACGGGGCCACACTACTATGTACTGTTCAAAGTCATCATGATGAAGAAGAGCAAAAAGGGAAGAAGAAAAAATATGTGAAAATCTCAAGAAATTTTTCTTTTTTTTGCCCTTTTTCTTCCAAGCAAGATGGAACAAGTCAAGGGAAAAGTCAGCGGAGCGTAGCAAAGCGTGGAAAATCTTTTTTTCTTTCACCGTGTTTATACTATCGTACCATTTTCCCCCTTTTGGTTTCAGGGTGTCTTAAGCAATATTATATATACGTCGAGTAGATATGCGACGGGGTAGTTTGCCGGTTGTGTGTGTGGCCATATAAAAAGAATGCATATGGAAAAGCTAAGAATTTTTTTCGGTTATAGAAAAAAAGTTGAAAGACACATCTTTTTAATATCATATAGTGCTGCACTCGCGTACCCACACTGTATTACTTATGTAGGAGACAGCAAAAGCTCAAGATTGCGCCCACACAGAAAGAGAGTTAGTTTCGATGTTAGACACCAACTCTCACTATAAACTCCACTATGCTTCATTAATCCCTAAATATTAACTTTGGATGGAGGAGGAGAGAGAAGAGAGAAAAAAAATTTCTTAAGACGAAGACGGGCACGATGATCATGCATTCCCGTTCGCCTTTTCTTCGTTGGGAGAGAAAAAGTGGTGGTCCGTAGTCCGGAACTGGAGCTCATTGCGTTTTGCTTAAGAACACAAGGGAATAGTCTTAATAGGGACGGAGAAAAAAACACTTTATTTTCTCCGATGTTTTGTGTGTATGTGTGTATCTATACGCTCTATACACGCTCCATTATTTCCGAGAAAAATAAGTAGGGAAAAGGGAAGACAGGCAGGAAAGATTAAACATTTTCCTCGTCGATGCGAGATGCGATGCCTCTGGGCCCTATATTGCCTTGACTTGATTTCACAGTCACTCATTCCGTGAAACAAGGGAACGCACATTAGACTCGAGTGGGATGGCGAAGGAGTCGTCGAGTGTAGGAGTGAGTGTATGCCTTCAGCTCAGGAACAAGAAAGTTGTGTGTTTTTTTAGCTGGAATATACTCATGTTTGCTCTTGTTTAGAGCTTATGACGCCTAAAATACTTTATGTACGAGAGTAAAATCCTTCCATGTATTGTCTACCTATTTATTTATACAAGAAGGAAAATAGGGAAAAAAGTTTCCTTGTTGAAGAGAGGAAAGAGTATGGAGGAGGATCATGATGACTTAACTTTGTTAAACTTTTTTTACTCGTCACTCCTCTACTCCAGCAATGAATGTAAAATTAAATGAGGATAGAGAGAAGGGAAGAAGGAAGATAGCCACGTGACTTGGATACATCCTTGATTTGATGACGATAGACGGAAGCCTTCTCTTTCTTGTTGTCGGTCGTTGTTTAACAGAATTTAAATGGGAAGAGGGAAGTGGATCTACTAAATTATTTGCTAATTATCTCCTTTTTATCGAGTTCAACAGAATATCAAAAGTGGATCACTTACTTTTAATAGCTCACTCAAGAAACACAGGGAAAACATATGCTTTCACCAGTGCCTTGCTGCGTTTGATTCAATATCTTTTCTAATTTAATTTGTTGATTTTATTACGTCGAGGAATTGGAATGTGAACTACATACATTGAATTAAGTGTGCAGCCTATTTATACTTATACATTTTTTTCTTGAAAATGTTTGAGCAACTATTCCATAGTTTTCACTTAACATCAGCTTTCAAACTTTCCTTGTTTTCAAATGCGTGGCAAGTTTCGTTCGAATCTGAATAGAGAATTCAAAGGGTTAAGTGTGAGAGGAAGGAAAGGGAAAATGTCTAATTAAACAAGCTGCTCAGGAGGATTAGAATGGAAAATAAATAAACGTCAAAGACGGCAAATGATGATGAAGTGTTGGAATGTGTGTGTGAGAGAGAGAGCACACACATCCTTCTGCTATTTTCTCACATTTTCTGCACTCCCAAAAGACGACCCCAAATGCACATTTCATTTCGAAAAGTGTAACAAAATAAATAGGAGAAACTATATCTTTTGTGTCAGAGGAGGAACGATGAGTTTCATTATGGGAGGACGCCCCTTTGGTGATGCACTGGTGCATGTACAATGAGAGCATTTTTGATAGAGAAAGGATGGAATTGAAGTACACAAGACTTTGAGAGAATTAGAATACGAGGGAGTATATGCATATGCATGCATTTTCCAGGAAGTTGTATCTTTTGTTTGGGTAAGAGCCCTTATGCAAAAGGTATAAACTAAATGTGTCTTCTATTATGTACATATGCATGTATCATAATAATAAATATGTTGACACTTGGAGAGAGGGAAAAGGGAAGTGAGCGTATGTTGCAGTCGTACGAGAAAGAAAGAGAGAGAGGGAGAGAGAGAGAGGTTTCTCTCACTCACACTTGGGGTGGCTGAGAGTTAATCAAGTTGCCACAGGCCACATTCAGCAACAGCTAGAGAGAAACGCACACTCGACTCGCACACACACTATTTCCTCCTCCTCATCCACAATCCAGAAAGTGAGCACTTGTTTGCTTTTCTGTGCTGCCGACAGCTTAGGTGAGATCAAAGAGTAAATCCCGAGTGGTACGGGGAGAAAGGAATATATAAAAATAGAAAGTGAGGAGGAGGAGGAGAAGCAGCAAGGGTGTATATTGACGAGAAGGTTGCTTCATTGTAACTTTTTTGTGTGTCATCCATAATACCCCAATGGTACGTACAACGACGTAATGAAAGATATATTTGGTGTTATATGGATGTGGTAATCATTTTTTATCCGTTTTAGGAATGTAGTTTTGACCATTGTAAAAATTAAGGCTTATGAATGATGCTATTTCCCTTTGTAGTTATTGTTAAAAGTGGAGGTGTCATTTAACTTTTTTTTCTCTTTGTATTTTCTACTAATTTCAGTGACAGTTCATGAGGGGGAGATCCTAAAGTTCCAGAAGATCAGCAGAGCGGATATGGGGACCTACCTTTGCATCGCATCCAACTCTGTTCCCCCGTCAATTTCCAAGAGGATTACTGTCTCTGTTAACTGTAAGTCTTGCAATCATGTTAATAGCTTGAAGTTCTGCTGTATTTCCACGAGCCACCTGAAACAGTGTTGTAAATAGACTGCAATGCATTAAATGTGTTGTTATACTCGTGGTGTGTAGCGTACTATTCATCTCCTGCAAGTGTAAAATACAAAGTCAGGCTCCGAATTGTTTTACTAATTATGTACGTACAGTCGTACACACATTATTTACACCAAATCCTGCGCAATTGTTTAAGTTCAGCATATAAAAAGTTGAGGACCGGAAATGGGAATGTATAAATTCACCCAGATTTTGTTTAAAGAGAGTGGGAACGGGAAGAAGTCATGTCATGTACCTATATATGAACATATGCCACCCACTTTCGTATGCGTTCTGCACTGGGTGTATGTAAAACGATTTCTATGAATTCCAGATTATTACCGTACATACATATATACCCTGTTCACTTTTCCTTGCACTAATGATAATGACATCGAGTTGCATATAGAGAATTGTGCACTCTCTTTCCCGACACACGTGGCGCAAACACGCACTGGCAATGGGAAAATTGCAGGTAATTTGGAGGTGCTTATACAGTTCTCTTGCAATGCTGACTCGAAATCTTTTTCATATCGACTATTCTGTGTGTAGTCTTTTATTGATCTGAAAACGCAGCTGGCGTAGCACGTAAGATGGAACGAGAGCGACTTTTAGAAAACTGAAGATTTTCTTACATGACGATCCTTTAATATTCACTTTTGACTTTTTGTTCAAACCTTCAACGCATCATTTCATTTACTATTCGCGGATTTTTCTTTGAAATCGAAGGATTGTTTGAATCCAGGTACTTTGGAACCCATTGTCAAAATCTAACTTTGCAATTTCATGAATTACGATGCTACAAAAATTAAGTGTTTGGTTACAATAATCGTTACCACTTTTGCCCCAAAAAATGATTCATTCAATTATTTTTATTGCTAGCTGAAACAATTTGTCTTCTAACCAGGATTTCAGAAATTAAGCAGCAATTTCCCCCATAATAACTCTTGTTTAATAACGGTTGTTTGCAATAAATTTGTAAAGTTTCTTAAGTATCATACATACTCTGCCCTTAAATAGAAAGGATTTGGAAATATCTGTAAGTTCCATTAAAATGCAAGATCTGGTTTTAAAAACAGTTAACAGTGTTGGGCTGGAAGCTATGTATATGTATATATTAAAATTGTTTATTATGGTTTCTGGATCGGAAAATATTCAGTCGAGTATTCAGTTATGACCTTTTGCTTGATGTTAGATGACTGGAGAGGACACCGCTAAACTACTTACACTTCATTTGACCCAACAAGATTATCATCAATTGCCAAATGCACAAAAACAAGCATAACGTTTTATCATGGTTCGCTGCATTTCTCGTTGCAACAAGGATGTATTTCATTTCTTCTTGAACAGTTTCCCTAATTTCATAATGCATTTTATATACAGTGAAGTGTATGATCTATAAACACATATTTATGTGAGGACGTAATTGAAAATCTATTTCGTAGCTTTGGGCTGCTTATTGTTAAAATCGGATGCCTAATTCAGGATAATAGCTTCAGCATCTTCTTGATGTTCTCCAAGACATTAAACTTATTAGCCAAATTGATTCTAATGTGGTATCACAACAGCATTGGGAAATCCCACAAAGATTTTTGACACAGAAGGATTTGTTTGGTCATTAAGAATGGAGGAAAGAAAATGGAGTAATTGGCAAGGGGGAAAAGAAAACATGAGAAAGGTCTATCTGGCAAAAGTTTCTAAAGTCTCTAGCATATATTCCATTCTCCACTGACTCTGGAGCAGATCTCCAGATCCTCCTGGCTACTTCCGTTATGTTCCCATCCCACCACGTCCATAATTATATGCACACATGCATAATCTGGAGAAGAAGAACAAGTAAAAGCAGTTTGTGAGGAGAAGAGAGAGAGAGAGAGAGAGCATTAAGACGTTAGGAAAGCGAGGGCGAAAACTGAAAAGAGGGGGTTGCTTTCCCTGCTTCTTCCTCCTTCCTTCTCATCATCTTCATCTCTTGTTCCTTGCTCCAGTTGAGCAGAATGGAAGTCAAACGCTCTAACTTGGATATGGCTTGGTTTGGTGTAGTAGTGTGTGTGCTGCCTTGAAATGGCGAAATGACTCGTTAAATCGCATTTTCTCAGAAATTACTTTCTTCCGCTTGTGCTAACTGCTAATGCCATCCAACAGCTACAAACAAGGAGAGGAGAGCTCCAGCACTCACTTCCTCCCGATCTTTATGCATTCATGATGACGGGGAAAGAGAGAAATGAGAGAGAGAGCTCTCTCCTACAACTATGCTTACTTACTCCTGTTGGCCTGAGTCAACTTTTTCTCGCACTTTCTCTTCACAAGAGAAAAACATGCACATGTTAAAAGAAGAAACTTTTTTTACATCACTTCTCTCCCTCCGTAGTTCAAAAGCATTTTGTGTGAACAACTTTTCCAGAAGAGAAAGGAAATGGCAGTTTTAAATGTGTTTCTTACGAGTGATAATTTTAAACTCCTTGCATGGTTTTTAGTAGGACACGTTGAATTTCCTATCTGTAGCCTCCTTTTTGTACATACTCATCATCACACATACTAAAAATGTCACTCATTCTGCTTCCATAAAAGTTTAAAAGCGTAGGTCTGCATGAAAGATTTGGTCGAAGTTTCAGGTTAAAGGGATGTGGTATTAGCATTTTTACATGTACAAGGCGGTGTCCTTACATTTAGCAAAAAACATTCGAGTTTCTTCACGCTGGAATTTTAATGTTAGCACAGATTTTACACAAAAGTTGTCACCTTTTGTCAGTTTTAGGAAAAGATTTGTGATCTGCTACATGTATCACCACAATGTGCATAAAACACAAAGAAACTTCAAAATCTTATTCTGTTCTGAAGTATCTATAAAGATTTGCATGTCATTCATTGCAACTGATACACTTAATTTTGGAGCAAATCCAAATCTATGAAGAATTTACTACCTAAAGATTTCTAAAAAATTAATATACCGTCACGAAAGTTTGTCGTGGACGATCCATTGTTTTCCTAATATTTTCATGAAAACTTTGTATTTGCAGTTCACCCCGTGATTCATGTTCCCAACCAACTTGTTGGTGCTCCCGTGAACACCGATGTTACCCTCGAATGTAACGTGGAAGCTTATCCGTAAGTTTGTCTTCCACTAATTTTGTTCCGAGAAGTCTGAGGAGCAGAAAGGGTTGAAAAATTCTATTGATAAATTAATAATGCTCAAAGTTGATATAACGTTATATATATTATTCCAGACGGAGTATTCACTTTTGGGTAAAGGACGAAGGTAAGACATTGAACAATAAAACTTTTACTTGTCAAAAATAGTTTGTAGCATAAACCTTTTCAAGCATGCATATGTCCAACTTCCGCATTATACAATAAGTAAGTAGTTGTATATAAAGTTTTTGGTATTTTGTGTAGTGAGCGAGTATAATGCAATTGCAGTCTCGTCTCTGCATTGCACAATCTCTTTTTCAACAATTACTCCAAAAGTGACAAAGTAGCGCAATAAATTTACCAATTCGTAATATAACATTTAACAGAACGAAGAAAACAAGACAGAAAAACTTGTGTTTTCTCTCAATGGAGAACATTATCAACATAGACCAGACCACATACTGATTCTCGTTTTGAAATAAAAAATATAAAAAATGACAAAACACGACTCGCCGACTAGACGTTATTATTACATTGTGTGTAAATACATCACACACCACCATGACCATTCCAACTCTCAAACGTATGTTTCTTAAAAATATTCTTGTAATGTCTAAGTTGCATTTGTCCCAAGTCTCAAAAGCCTGCTGGTCTCTCCTAAAGAACATAGAGGCAATAAGCCAAACTGAAGCTAAAGACGGAACATACGTCATGGTCATAATTCTGACACCTAAACTTTGTTCCGGATGACTGAAAGAAAGGAGATTAAGCTCACCGAAAAATAGGGGAAAACAAATAGTGCACTTGAAACGTGCTCATAATATTTCACCGCACACAAAAACAAACGTACACAAAAAATGTCTTGTTGGTTTGTACGTTTACAGAAAAATAACTAGAATGAAGCAACGAACGATGATGATGTCCCATGTTATCTCCAAGATTCATGTTCATGGCACAATATTATTATTGTGATATCTTCGCAGTTGATGTGAAATTGGTGTTTATGATCAAACAAGGTACACATATTTACCGTGTCCCCCAATTTTATTATTATTGCTTACCACAGCAGCAGTTATATTTTGTGAGATATCGTCACAATCATCATTTCAAATAACAATAATAGACGGTTTTGGGGACATTGTTAAATGTGAAAGAAATGAATAAATGAGCGGTTCATAATGATAATTGAAAAAGGGAATGTTTCGTCAATTTTTTATGTACGAGACAATGCAATATTTGAGATTTTCATTGGGATTTTTATCAAAGTTGGCGATCAGTTCGCTGGAATCTGAGAGAATGTACACACGCATTCAAGTTCAGCTATGCCTGCTTTACCTACATGACTGTGGGCTTGGTTGATTAGGGCGAATGGGTCAAAATGAGACAACCAAGTTTTTTTTTATCGATTCCTCCACGATGATCATATTCCATGTTCGTCTTCATCTTGTTCAACGAGAACGAGAGTTTTTGTTGGGTGCTTTCAATACGGTCTTATTTATTATGTTTTTTGTTTAAATTTTTATATTATGTGACCAGGGACCACGTATATGTTCTCCAGCGAAAATTTATTTTTCACTTCAGCTCAAGAATAGAAAATATAGAAAGCGAAAAATAAAAATAGTTGTTGAGACGAGGAACCATGCGATAGAAAAAAACTAGTGTCAGAGCATATGGAGGAGAGGAAAGATGAGTTATGAGATTTCAGTGACATGGGACGACAACACACACAAATATAGCTTCGGCCTGACTAAAAGCATGTCTTGAATTGTCTATGTGCATTTTGCTCTACTACTCCACACAACATACACACACAATCTTTTATTTCCCCCCTTTCCTTCTTCACATATGCCATCATCTATTTAGGCAACAGTGAAAAATAAAATTCTAAATTAAATGCGGAGAGTCGAGGGGAAGGAAGTAAAAAGGGGTAAAAAATATGCTTATGAGAAATGTGAGATACGAGACCAGAGAAGGAAATAATCCAGTGACACATTTTCTTGACTGGTACTACTCTCTTTACTACGGTCTTTTCGGTATTGAGATTGAGATGAGTTATGCGATGCCAAGAGTGGGTGACTGGTGTGTAAAATTGGAGGAGATATGGGGAATATGTGTGAACAGATTAAAGTAATGTGTGCGTATGTTAGAGATTAGGATTGAGGTCAGAAAGACAAACCGTCGAAGCAACTTTTACTCAGGGAAAATATATGTAGAAACAGAAGACGCGGAGAGAGAGAAAGTCATGAAAGGAAACATGGGTTGCTTGCTACAATGTGTGTAGGTAATGTAATTGGAGTGTGGCTTTTATGAGGATGCAGATATAGGTATAGTATATACAATAAACAAATTGAAGTGGCCATTCTGAGAAATTAGGCCCAGGTGTCAAATACGCTTGAAGTGTTTTATATATTCCCTGTATCCAAATATGAACTGAAACGCTAGCATATATGTCTTCACGTAAAGGAGACAGGAGCGTAAAGTTGAGAGAAAGGTGTAAAGTAAAAGTGTTGATTATCGTTTGCCTTTTTTGGTTTATTGGAGCCAAGATGCTCCTTTTATCAAGTTATGTTATGCTCGAAACTTACAGGAAGCTTAGTCTGGCTGGAAGCTGTAAAGTCAAATCTCGAGAAAGTTTTTTTCTGCATGAGGTTACGTTATATGTGGAGAAAGTATGGACTATGGAGTAATTTTTTGGGGGGAATGATATTACAATTTTCCTTATTTAATCATTCTTCTGGCAAAACTTTGTACTAGACTTTTTAATTAACTATTAATCAGTGCGTATGTGTTTCTCTACTCTGAAGAGGCCTTTGTCATTAAATATTTTTAAATGCATTTTTCTTTTCTTCAGGGGGCGCTATGATTATCTCTGGTGACCGGTACGCAGTTCAAGAAATAACGAAATCCATGTTCGAAGTGAGGATGGTGTTGATCATCAAAAAATTCCGAAGATCCGATGCGGGCTCTTTTCACTGTAAGTTCTCGTTGATTGAACTACATCATCCTATCTGTAGTTGATATATATTTCAGTATCTAGTGTACTACATATTTTTTTACTTGTTTGTTTCCCATACAGGTATCGCGAAGAACTCATTAGGAGACGTCGATAGCGTCGTTAAACTTCATGGTATGTCCCTTGCCCTCACTTTATACTTTTTTCCTCCACTTCTCACACGACGATACGATAGCACTTATATATACTTCGGAGAACTCATCTATGCCACCCTATTCGCACTTGAGTCGAGAAAGTTGTAATGGGAATCCTCTCTCTCTCGCATATTCTTAGAGTGTAATCAACAGGAAATATAATAACAAGATATGGATCATTTGGGTTCCTTCTCGAGGAGAGAGACGATGCCCGTAATTTTGTCCGTTTATGACTTTGTAGCGGAAAACTTGTTTGAGGGAGAGCGTTCCAAAGGGAAATGAGAGTGTGAGAAGTTTCATTGAGGAGAAAAAATGATGTTCCATTATTATTATCATTGGAACACATTGTACTTCAGATGTCTTCCTTAAAGACCTTTTTCTAAAAGTAAAAATATCTCGCCCTCATCCACATTAAGTCTTCGGAGATCATTTGATTGATCAGAACAAGGAAAATAAAATGATTGCTCACATAAACGTAGAAGTGGGAAGAAAATTCATTACTTTCAACGTTACAACACGATTATACATTTTTCCTCTCTCGATTTTTTCTCTCTCCAGAGCTCAAAGTAGGTAAAGACTCTGAGGATGGAGACCTCACTGACAGATCTGGAGCAGCAGATGGGGGACGAACAAATGCCTTGGATTATGATGACGATGACTTGGACAACGCCGCGTACTACGAGATTGGGGAGCGAGACTCCGACCTCGATACAACCACACTCTCCCGCAATAACAATAACAGGAATCGGCACACGTACACAAATGTGAATAAAAACAGTGTCGTTGTTGGGGTGGGAGGAGGTGGACGTGGTGCAGTTGACCAAAGTGGTGGTGGTGGACCCAGCTCAGCACATGCATCAGGAGGTGGTGGTAGCTCCAGCAGCAGCCATTACGCAAATAGTAATAGTAATAATAATAATAATAGTCATGGGCGCAAACATAATAATTATACGCCGGGTGGAGAGCGTGAGCGAAATACTTCCAACAACGGTGGCGGAGGTGGCAGAGGGAAAGGAGGTGAGAGTCGACAACGTCACACAAAGAAGCAGAATGCGTCTTCCGGTGGTGGTGGTGGCAATGGGAAACACTGGGATGTGCCAGTGAGTCCAGGTAATAATGCTTACCAAACTCCAATGGTGCCATATCCAGATGGGAGCTCGGCGACAAGTGCCGCCTCCCCTTCGAACAACATCATCATTAAAAGTACCAATAATGCTTATTATGCTAACTCAATTGCGAATCGACGAGGTGGAGGACTCTTGTCCCAGATTAGAAAACACTTTGGCTACTGTTTGCACAACTATCACAACTATCCTATCCCCATAGTCCTTAGCACAGTAGGAGTCGTACTCCAATTCTTTGCATTCGGGGCAACAAGAAATTTACTCTCTTTTGTCCTTTTGTAAATTCACGTAGGAAGTCATTTTTAGGATTAGGATTAGGATATCACTCTTAAGATTATATTATCAATCAATATTATTAATCTTACAAAATGCACTCATTACCATTGCAGTATTCGAAGGGGGGCTGGTTATATATGCATTTCATGTTGACTGTAAAAAATGTCCTAAAAATGATCAGCTTCAAGGAAGCAGTATATTAAAGAAATGCTGTGCCACTTTTATGAGTTCGTTTTTGGGATGTGAATATTTATTACCAACAAATAATTTCATTTTTCGTAGCTAAATGTAAGGATCTACAAAAAGTAAATTATGGTGCGTGACCCATATACGATACGTACTGTCTACAAAAAGTCTGTAAGAATGTATATGACTAATCCTCGTGGGTGTGGGTAGGCATAGAATGTTTATGAATGTTTTGTAACAAATGTTGAATGTAACTAACACATGTCGTTTCAGCACGAAATGAGTACTTTAAAAATTTGGAACAATTATAAGCACAAATATTAATTCTTAAAGGCTCATATATTAAGTTTGCATTAAGGTTCGCAAAATATATAAACCAATTAATACACGTACATATGTAAAGTTTGTAGCTGCAACTTTGTCTTTTTAATGATTTGCTAAATACAAAATATGTTAGGGCACAATAAGGAGCTAGATTTCGTTTGTGAGATTCGCTACTCTAAATCTAACTTATTATGTTAGTAGGCAATATTTAACTAACTGTTCGCGGAGAAAGTCGGGTAAAACATTATTTTAGTGTGCACCGGTCCCAAACAAACGAAGGTTTTTTCGATGTTGTGCTTGTAAAAGTATATATCTGTTAAAAATTCTTGAATCGTTATTTGATCACAAATCTGTGGGGCATTTAATGAGATGATTAAATGATTAACCGCTGTAAGTTAATATTAAAATTATTTAATTAAACACATGAAACCGACAGGTGGTAATGAAAATTCTCTTGCATACAATATATATATATATATATATATATATATATATATATATATATATATATATTAATA
>JAQFZW010002864.1:0-15134 GCA_034687055.1 Heteromurus nitidus
AGATAACCAAGTCCAAAACCAAAGTCCCCCTCCAAACTACTTCGATTCCGGTACCAACGTCTTTCCTCGTCGTTACACTTGTCAATTGTCAATACACACCGTCGTGTGCTGTTGTGACAAGTGGGCATATCATCCAAACTCAACTCTATAGAAAATCACGTTAGCCAATTGTTTGTCACTCTCAACAATAGGCCTAAACTGCGACAAAAGACGCTCGATGATTATATTCCTTGTCGTCGTCAGGTTCGTTAGACCCGCATTGTCATTTAACAAAAAACCTTCTTCATCAGACCTCTTCTTATACCCCGGGAATTGTGTGTGCAAACATCCTCAAGCAAACGTATTTAGTTAGGCATTCTCTCCAAACCGAAAAGTAAGGGAGAGAGAGAAATAAATTCCACCAACCTCCCTTTTTCGCTAGTAATTAAATCCGAAAGTTTCTAGAGTGACTGACAGTTTTATTTCCCCAATCGTCGTGTGTGCATGCATCTCGAGAAAAACCACTCATCAAATAACTCTCATTCTCATCTCTCCTGGAATTTTCTCTCTCATCCTCGTCCCCTGTCTCTTTCTTCCGTGTTTCCTGTTTAATCGCAGCGGTGCGGTGGTTAGCAATGATGCTCATCATCATCATCGTTAGGGCGTTTTCTACTCTCCCTCTCTCCTCCAGCAACACACTAACGATTAGCAAAACTACACGACAACGGTCACGACGACCGAGCATTTCTCTTAACCTTTTGCATATGTTCCAGAAAATTCTCTCCCTCTCACCATCATCACCATCATCAAGCCACTTTCCCCATTTCCTCAAAAAAGATTCCCAACAGGGAAAACACAAGAAACTTACTCATATAAAACACAGCATCACGACACCGTATTCTCTCAAGTGGCGAGTATATATTTTTATTGAGAAAGAAGCAAGAATCAAAAGACAAAAGCACACACACACTCTTCATTGACTGCGGTCAAGTTGAGCAAAAAAAACATGTTCACCCAAGAGAATAGCCGGAGTGTCCGTCAAAAATCCTTCAAAAAAAACTACATCATCTCGTCCTGATGAAAAGAGACCCGACCAATCTTTGGTCAAACCGTTTTCATGATGTGCGGAAAAGATCATTAAGAGCAAGAAGAAAAAGTCTTGAGAGAGTAGAGTTCCTTCAGGAAACAGACGCTTGATCATCGCATTTTCAGTATATGTCTCTCTCAAGACAATCACGAACCAAAAAAAAATCACACAATCGTCAAGAGACCAGAAAACGACCGTGTTATTTTTTGTAGTGACGAACCACCACAATTCCAACAACACGACCACTACGGTCCGTTTCCCATGATCATCATCACAACCATCAACACAAAAAAGTGGAGAGTGATCAGAGAATTGTTCTTTCTTGATTGTCTTGTGTGAACATAATCGCCACGCAAGGTGGACACATCTTGTAAAACCCCCCTCCAAAAAAGTTGTTTAATCCGTGTTTACGACAAAATCATATAAACAATATTTCAATTTATAAAACATATATTTTAATCCAAACTCTAAAATCTCTTCAAACAAAGACGTTATACAACCCCGCCAGTTTACACAAAATGATTAATAAAATCTGAAACACACGAACGAACCCAATTTTAAACAACATTTTAATGCCTCCTGGCATCTCGCTGGAGAGTCATTAAGGATTTTGTTTTGAAACTATATGCTTTTGATCAATGCATATGTCGTACACCCGTTGCTTTGTCCCCCTCATTCCTACACTCGAGTATTATTTCCACTCGATTTTCTCTCTCCGACTCGAAAATATATTTTCCCCATCATCAACAAACATCAGGACAATTTAATGACTCCTCCAACAAAATTCTCTCTCAAAATCTGCTCTTGGCTTATATATTCGTCATCCGCCGACAAAAAAACTAGATTCATAAAACACACACATCCAAAAATTTCCAAAAACCCGACAGATCCGAATATCCATATTTTCCTTCAACTAATTATTTTCTTATGCTATAATCCTTTCATATATACCAGAACTCCCCATCCCCGTAAAAATTACAAGCAAACAAAAAAACGCTCCCGAAACAAGTAAAAATTGTGCAAACAACCTGGAAAAACACATACATAAAAACCCCATATGCACGCATAAGTGTTTCTCCAAGCACATATTATATTCTCTCTCAACTAAACTTAAGAAACCAATCTGGTGTTCCGTCTAAAAAATTGCAAAGTTTTAAACAAAAGCATACAAAAAACACACGTTTATAATATCCACCAAATTAAACTAGCTCGAAGCATATATATCCGAAAACATATCACGTCAAGAAAAAAAAGCAATTTTCCCACCGACGACTTAATCCTTTCCGTCTTCGCTCTCTTCCCGCACCCGATGTCTACAATATCCCCCGCACTAAAACATATATTTTTGCATAAAACACAGATTAATATTAGAAACCTGGTGATGATCCGTTCTCTCTCTCATCTCATCCAAAAACTCTCTCTCCGCTCGTCATCATATTCCGTAAAAAAAACTTTTCTCATCCCAAAAACGATGATGATCACGAGTGTAGACCTTTCCCAGACACAAAAAGCAATCAACAGCAAACCCCCGCACACAAAACTGCTCCCCGGTAATCTGCCCATCATCATTAAGCGCACTACTACTTCCAATTTTCCCCACCGAACACATGCTTTTCCCCCCAAAAAAACCACACGTTGTCGCATAAAATAATATTTCTCCAGAGCCCAATATCAACACACCTCCCATAATATGCATTTTCATTAAGCCAGAAGAAAAAAACTTCCCTTTTAATTACGTAAATTCGTTGTAATTAATTGCTCACCACTTGTGTGCGATGAACCCCCATTAATTATGATTACCGCACACCTGTGCTCCTTTACAACAAATACATTTTTCAAGTGACACGCGACAAGACGCGCAAGCGAGAAAGCAAAAATTCCCATCCACACGCTGCTGCTCTTATTTACCATGACGAAGCGGTAATACACAGTCTCGTACTTATAATGATTATCGTGATTAGAGAGAAGCGCTCCTCCATCCACTTGAGCTCATATTTGTTTTGCATTAAGCGTCTCCATCATTTCACACACGTGCTCATCTCACCTGGAGCTCCGCATTACCGTGACGGAAGAATCGTCACGTCCAACAACAACGCAATCACACACACACACTTTTGATGAGAGTAAAGTGTCGCGCGTGCCAATTTTAGCGACACGAACATCATCACAACGAAACCCCCGCACACACAATTACACGCTGTTCGAATCTAAAACCCTGTAATTTCCAAAACAATAAAGCGTGCTGTGTGGGCTCTCCTTTTTGTCGTCATCATCCAAACTCTCATCTCATCGCAGAGCTCTCCTTTTTTTCATTAAATTAGCATCCCAGGACGAAAAGGGGTTCGCAGAGAGCTAAATTTTTTGAGAGCAGATAAAAAACAGACGAAAAAAGGGGTAAAATAAGCGAACGAATTAATGAGCTGTGTTGTGTGCACACACACCGTATACGTTGCTATTTATTTATGTTTTACGGTCCCTCTCGGTCTTTTTTTTTGATGACAAAATAACTCGTACGTAAATATATTTTCTCCTGTACGAATAGTAAATTATATCCCTGTAATTTGATTTAAAATTTAGTAATCTTTCTTTTTAACCCTCTCACATAATCCCATCACACCTTATATACACGCACAAAAGGACATTCATTTATTACGAGAGAGAAACGCACAGAACTTAATAATTCATGGAGAAAAAGAGCTCCCTCTCTGCTGTTAAATCTTCCTCCAGAATATTATATAAGATTCAATTTCCCTCTAAACCCGTTTATCTTCACACCCATTTATCTTGGTTTAAAATAACGAAAATCTTAATGAAAAAAAGGAAGTGTTCTTTTTTTATTAATAAACAAGCGTTATAAAGAAAAGTGACGCCAATTTAAATTATATAACGCAGATTTCATGCAGATTTTTTAAAACTTGAGAGAAATGTGGAGAAATTTTGTGTGACAAGATGATGCTACGTATTTTTTCCCGGTGTGTTCACTTTTCTCCAGCATTTCTGCGTGATGAAATGCTGGAATTAAGTGGAGAGAGAGAAACGAGATAGTGTAAGAAAAAAATACCTCGGAGAGACCCCATCTGTCCGATCCAACTTCCTTTCTCTTCCTCCTGCCCACAGTTTCTCGATCCTTCTCCAGTTATGCTCATAAGCCAGTTTCTCCAGCGATATATACTTTTCGTTTTGTGTCAAAGTGATTTATTGTGGCGGGCAGGAAAAGGAGCGTTTTTATGTGATCACACGAGAGCGAGAGTATATTATGCTTAAGGATGAGAATGCATTATGTTGACCTTTTCCATTTTCTCCAAGTTGAATGGTCATGTGTATACGTTCCCTACGTTTTCTCCATGAAAAAAAGGGTGATCTCTACACTTAATTCTGTACTTTTCTTCTTCTTCTTCGTTGCAATTAGTCTTTAGGGGTTTATATACAAAGTCAGAGGCGAAACACATTGAACAAGCTCACGGGAAACTCATCAACGAAAGAGAGAGAGAAAAACGAAGAAAGAATACGAGTGCTTTTTGGCTTTTGTCTTGGTTCATATTTTTTTCTCCACGAGTCTCTTTTTCCCTTCTTTTTTTCCGGTGAATCGGGTTTCATTCCCACACGCGATGATGATGATCATGATGGTCGAAGTAGTCTCTCTCCAGAAAAAATATGGAACTGTGTATACTGGAATATACTCAAACTTTTGCATGCCTCTACACACAAACACGCATCTCTCCGAAAGCTCATCGCGATTATCGATCGGAGGACGACGACGACGAGCAAGGAGAGAAGCTCCTGCATGGACTCTCTCCGCTGCTGCTGGAAAAACACTCAAGCTAAATGCTTGTAACATGTTTTTGTCCAGCTAGAAACGTGTGTTGTACACACACATTAAATGTGTTCTTCACCCCTTTCCCCCCGTTCTTATATTCATCAATATTTTTTCTTTTTCTCCAGAGAAATATGATATTATTTTCATCAGAGAACTTATATAGTTTGTGCCCAATCAAACGAAATTAACACAATCAGTCGAAGGAGAGCGCTAGCATTTAGCTAATTTTTTCTCTACTCCTCCGTTAATTAAGGCAGGAATAAATAAATTCCTCTCGGGGATTGAACCCATTGTCGAGTCTAATTTTCTCATCCAAGGCAAGAACTACAAAAAAAGATGAAACACAAAGATCGTTTTTATTCAAGAGACATTAGGTCCAGGAGCGAAAATGACAAAAGGGGAAAATGCTGCTGCGGAAGTCTTCAAACACAACAAGAGGGGAAGAAGATATTTAACCCATTCTGGCTTATACATGCTTCTATATATACGTCACACGACATCAACGTTAAATCCTTACACAAGAGTTATTTTTTTCCACCTTTTTAACATCATCCATGTCGCTTTGACTTTGACTTTGTCTCTCTACAAAAATGTTATTTCGTCTCCCCTCTCTCCTTCAATCCAATTCAATATCTGATACTTCCGACAAAATAAAATAAATTCCTTTATGTTATGATGATGCTTCTCCCCTTTTTTCTATTTCTACTTTTTAAGGAAAAAAGTATACTAAAAAACCACAAAACGACCCCGTTTTTATGGTCCTCTCGTACTGCGTCAATTGGGTAATTTGCGATTATTATTATGCTCGCTCGTCCCGTAAAAAAGAGTCCAGAGAGAGAAAAGCACATTATCGGGTCCCCTGTCCCGATTCTTATCACCGAAAAGATATTTTGTGTCCAAAAAAACATGAAATTGCCCTTGACCATCTTTTTACAAGAGCAGGCAGCATCCAATAATCGTAAGAAATAACAACACCGACAAAAACATCGTGGATTTCTATATAACAAAATGATAATATTTTTTTATTGAAGATTTATTATTAGATGTGTAGTCGGTAGCGTCTTAAAACAAGTAGAACCTACAAGTTCATGTATTTTAACCCTTTTTAGTGATATTTCAGAAATATGCGGTCAAGTGAGAATATGATTGTTTAAACGTATATTTGTGTGCAGTTATATAAAATGACGATGGGCAACCTTTAACGAATTTTAGTTTGGCCATTTTAAGTTGGTTGATGAATTGAATAGGAGTTTTAAGCCTTATGGTCGTATTCTATATGACTTTGAGGAGGCTCAAAGGTTGAGTTAGACCTCAGTTGCCATTAGTTCCTGCTTGAAGGTATTGGCAAATCTGAGGTCGTCCTCATCCTCAAAGTCTCCTCAACGCCATAGCGAATACGGCCATTAAGCTCATCGTGTGATTAAAGAGTATTTGAACCGTGTCGAATGATCATGAAGATGATAGATCAAAACCTATATATATTGCGTTTTATAGAAGCATGATATTTTAGGTACAAAAATATTATTGTCGAACTATGAACTAGGAAGCACTATATTTATTTGTGTGTTCTTTTTTTTGGCAAATATACACAAGCATTTGTAACGTTATGTGCGATGAGTGTGAACTGTGAAGAAGACTAACTACGATCAAGTCCCCTTCGCGGACTGTTAACCACGACAAAAAAAAGTGTACATCATCTTAGTACTAGTCGCATTTTAGAAGAAGCACCAAAAACTAATGCTTAAATCTAACAATAAAAAAAATCCATGTTTAATATAAAGATTCAGTTCAAGTTTATAAGGTTCTGTACACGAACCCACACACCTGACTTTATTTCGTACGTTTGTTTAAGGTATCCTGCCGCGCCTCCTCAATCAACGAAAAATTTTCTGACTTTTTGAAGAAAAAAGGACAAAAATATGTTGAAGAAGCAGCATCATGAATGCTTGCTCATCAGACCATACGCTCATATAAAATGCGAAAGAAAAAAATTTCTGCGTGGGCGTACGTACATCTCAACCAAAAATTTTCTGCTAATGATGATCACAAAGTGTGCTGCTGCAGCTTCTTTGATTATTATCTCGTTTCTTGATCACGGTCGCGTGCCAAAGCTCAATTCGTTGACCTCGACAAATCTACACACATGTTAAAATGCACACACTACCTCACTTCATACGTTTGTTGCATCCGATGACAATGTCCAGATAACACCACACCACCACCACCAATACGTGAGAATCACTTGGGTGGAGCAGGTGTGTGTACGAGCGTCACTTTTTTCATCTCATCACTAATTTCCTTGAACAATTAGTATTTTTTTTATTATCGTGGGATTGACATTGAAAATTACTCATCACAAACAGCCAAAGAGTATTAAAACTACCTCAGAAGTGCAGTCAAGGAAGATTCCTCTCTTTCTTTATCAAGTCCACCGAACCGTGTGACAAAAATATATACATACAAGTCATGATAAAATTCCTCCACCAAAAAATAATAATAATAAATCCTGCATCATGCATCATAGCTCATCTTATCCACGCACTTTTATATGTGGAAGCTCTCCTGCAGAGGGACTTGTGTGTGCTCACAAAGGATCTCGTTCTTTTACGGGTGACTTTACCGAAAACATATAGTTTTGTTAAACTCTCTTACATATATGCCACATGACATTATGCAGATTTTCCATCCTCTTTTACTCTCTACCCAAAACTTCAAACGTTTATACCCCTTCCCCAATTTTAAATTGAAACGAGCGTGTGTCTTGTGTCGGCGAAAATACAAGACTTTTTTGAAACAAAATAAAATTCCTCGCTCTCATCTCAATCTACGCATGCAAATTGGCTAGAGTACACACAAACGCGCTGTCAGAACCAATTTTAGGACGGAAAAAGGACTACGACGACTTCTTTTATAACATTTCATTCTTTTTGATCTCTTTTGAAGCAACGAGAGAGTCGCCTTTGTTCTAAAAAAAACGTTTGAATTCCTTCAGGAATATATACACCGCTCCTCTCCGGTGAAATATACCAACTTTTTTTGCATTTTAACTTATTTTCTCAAAGTTGGGATTTACGTATACTTTTTGGTGATATGACGACGAAGCACCAGCATCACCGTCACATACTCGCACCACTCAATACCCATCTGGTGTCTGTTTTACAGAAAGGATGACAAGCAAAGGCGCTTGTTCACTGTCTCACATTTTTTTTGATTATTTGTTCAAGAATATATCCCGCAATTCCGCTAAAAACGACCAAGCCACACATCTAATTCAAGCAAGCCCAATACTATTCCAACTCAAACCCTCCCAAAAAACTCCAAAAATTTCTACGTGACGTTTTATCACACAAACTCGCCTGAAAAAAAATCGTCTTTTTGGGTGGCAATATATATGAACGTGATGGCATTACCAGAGCACACACATATCGGTCTCTGGTCCTCTTAAATGTCCGCCTTGTCAGTTCGTGTCCTGTTTACACGTAAAAGACGCATCTTCTGGTCCTCCTCATCATCATCGTCATCTAAAATGACAGAACTGAACATTACACGGCACATCTGCGCTTCCCACAAAACAAAAAACAGCCTACTCATTCCTCAACATACAAAATTCAACATATCCTCACAATCACAAATTTTAAAGCAAGATATGAAGAACATATATATTTCCACATCCCTGAGTCCACGCGTGTATTGACAAGTGAAAAGAACCTGGTAATAATAATAATACAAGGAGCTGTTCCTTCTTCCTCAAATCCATCACATCATGCTCCGCAACACAATACTGTCACGATAATTTGACGGGAGACGAAGAAGATTCTCCTCTCTTCCTTCCTCCATCTCCACTCTTTTGTCAAGTATCCACTCCAATACCGATCACCATCAAAAAAACTTTTGACTCAATGTCTTATTCTTCCTCCGTCATCACACGTCACGATATTATACAATTTTTATTTTTGCCACTTGACTGCCCACATGATATACCCATATCTTTCTCCGGACAAAAGGCAAAAAAAAAATATTCGGTCCTGGAAAGAAAAAATATCCCTGTCATCATGAAATACGTTTGATCCACACAATGAAAATGAAGAGATGATGACGTTGCGGAATTTACATCACCCTTGTGCCTGTCAACTATCATCAATACCGCCATGTCATGTTAGAAGAGCACATTTTTGTCACTTCTCGCTCGCCAGAGCAGTGTGATCCGATATATCAAAGAAATTTTGTCGTAAAGTGTCTTGTAATAGTCTTCAACTCGTCCAATGATACTCACACGAAAGTGTGAAGAAAATTACTAAAAAAAGTGAAGAGAAACCCCAATTGTTTACGAGATCGTAAAATGTCCATTGTGTTCCACCACAAGAATGAGTAGAGCCAGATGACAGACAAGCATCCGAAAACAGGTGTGTTACTTCGTTTTGTCAAAGTTGAGTGTCTTAACATCATGACTCGTTTTCAGTATTGTTCAAAAGAAGAGTAATCTCGAGTAAAAGTGTTAAAAAAGGAACGTCAAAGTAAAAAGCTGGAGGATGCGGCGACACGAAAAAAAATAAAAGGATTTTTGTTGAAGATATGAAGGGGTTTCATGATCATTGTGTGTATGGGTCTGAGGAAGGGTATATTTTTTATGAGAGTGCTAATAACGCATAAAAATACGACTTTTTTCTTGTGGCTGGAATCGTTGGTCACCAAGGAACCTACATGGACCTGAGATGAGAGCATATATATTTTTGTCGTGTATGCGCTTCCCATTATCACAAAAAAGAATGTCTTCAAAACCTCACATAAATGTGTTACGGGCTACTGGGGTTGAGAGAATATATCGCTTTGGCGGTTTCAGTGTGATACTTTCCAGCACACCAGCAGCACTTTACTGGAGAAGCACAGATGCGTTGATAAAAAGGACAAGCAAGAGTAAAAAAACGTAACCTTAAATATAATTCCGTTTCACGGTTTCCTGAACAGAACCCATTAGCGATGAGAAGCTCTTGTGAAAACTCTTTTTTCTTCTTGGCTGCCGAATATGTTCAAAATCGAAAATGCATTTTGACTTTATGCAAAGTGCGTTTAATGCTTTTGCTCACTCACTCGTCTGCTAATGTCATTTTTAGAACCACGTCTCTCTGCTGAGAAATCACTTTGTGTGTTGTGCCTATTTCTGGAAATAATTTTTCAGGATTGTTGTTTCTACACACACCCGTCTCCGCCAGAGATTAAGATGTAGAAGGAGCAGAACATCGTCGCGTCATGTCTTTGGAACGTGTCGTTTTGATTGATGGTGTCAAATCAACTGGGAAACAGTTATGACACGGTCCACTTGCCATCAGCATCACACCAACTCTCATCTCCCATTTCAGATTTGCTGATGACGATGACGTGTACGAATTATATCACGACCAACTTTTTGTTGATATAATATCCAGCGACATGAGCAGAGTAGTGGGCGTTCACAACTAACCTCTCGTGTTACTCACTGCGACTCTCGAAAAAAAGTGTCTCAAGTAACAGAAGAGCTCAGCTTTCCCCAAACAAAGTTGTTCTTCACGCGTCGATTGATTTTTCAATTTGACTCTCGAAAACAATATCCCCCCTCAGAATATTATATTAATATCCGACTTGACTTGCTCGTCAACATGAGATTACATATATTTTTTGGTGATGGAATTTCTCATCCGTCTTCATTTAACATATTTTGAGCAGAGCAGAGCAAAATCCCTGGACAATTGATCGTCTTTGATTTTCTCTCTCCCGAAAAAAATACATATTCTCATGTCCAAAACCCAAAATGATTGAGAGAGCACAGCTGATGACAAGGCTCTCTCCGAAAGTAACAGAAAAAATGGAATGTTTGTCCAGAGACTTTGGTCCAGAAACAAAAATAAATAATAGATCACACCCGTATACCTCCCCTGGACAAGAAAACTTCCGTTTTTCTCTTGTCACTTGTCCAACACACAAGCCCATCTTCTCACAAAAGTCTCATGCCGATGATCATTATCAGTGTTCTGTGCGAAAAGCATCGTGCGGTCGATCATTTAACAAAAAAAAAAGAACTTTTTCCAAAAAAAAGCTCAAGCGCAAACACAATCCTTCGCGTGGTCAATGTCAACTTGTCAAAAGAAAGAAGATTCTCGAAAAAAAATCGGATGGACATTCGGACAGGAAAAGACTCTCTCCTGTCATCATGAAACGTATATGAACCCAAGGAATTTCCTGTTCTTTCCAAAAAAGATCATTTCGCGTACGAAGAAAAAAAATTAGTCACTCTTCCAAACATCTCTTCTCCCTTCTTAATGAGTTTTTCTCTCTCTCTCTCCAGGATTTTTTTTCGTTGTCTGCTCCAACGAGCATCTCTCTCTCTCTAGAGTGAACGAACAATTTCCGTCTCATTACCCCCACCACTACCACCACCACTCCAACTCCACTTGAGAACATGACAAGTTTTTTTTCTCTCGGAGAAAGACGAGAAGTTTTTTTTTCGGGGAAAAAAAGCAAAAGCCCACAGAGAGATCGGATTAAAAACACTCGCACGTATACTTTTCCCTTCTGCTGGAGAAAATATAAAAACTACTACTTTTTTTTATCAAAGCATCGAATCACATTTGACAGTTGGAGATCAAGTGGAAATACCACTGATACATCGGATTGATTTTCAAGACCTATTAATTGGTTTTTCTTCACATTCTCTCCCACTTTTTTTTGCTCTGATATGTCGGTGGGTGTGTGTGTGGGAAGAGACAAGCGTATTTGTATTAGAGGGTGGGTATAAGTAGCTTACACACTTTGACCTTTTATCAAACGACAAAATGACCATTTGGCTGCGTTTTTGGCCAGTTTCCAGAAAAACATATATCTTTTGAGTGGGGTTGGGCACACACACCGCAATAAAAACTAAAAGGTCACGACGGACGGTGATCATGAATTCGCGACAAATTGTCGAAAGCATAAAGTGAGTAGGCGTGTTGCAAGCATAAAACCCGCATTTACGTTAATGCACATGAAAGTGCATTTTTAGGCACGCGTCTAAAAGCATTTTTATTTATTCTCCCGCTATAAACCTCTACTGGACAATCTGCAGCATCATGTTCCAAGTACAAAAAATCCTAAATCGCTATAAACTACCCCACCATAATTCCATGTATCATAATAAAAAGAAATAACATTTAATACAAACCCAAATTAACTAATGACCATGTCTGATACTATGCAATTTCAGTATGACGCCACGAGAAAAAGGTAACACAAATTAAACCCCGCACAAATGCTCATGATAAATATTAATTTAGTAAAATAATAATGACTGATGAAGGTAGGAGAGAAACCTTAACCAACGACAATTCCATGTAACTTGTCCGAGGGCAACAAACCAATCATCTCCACACACAAGCACCCAAAAACACAAATTGTGTGCGTTTTCCCTTTGTTCTTTTCAACCTCACAATCCTCTCCCAAAAAACTTTCATCCAGAAACAAAACCCCTGTTCATCCAAACCACAAAAACACAAGCCGGCATGATCATCAGCATCCCTACAACCCTGGAGGCATTTAGAAAAAGGTTGTTGTTGCTTTCAGGTACGATCACAATATATATAGTGTTAATTAAGCGGTTTTCCGTATATAACCAAACATTCCAAACTCTAAAAATTCTCCCAACAACAAATTTGTCTACACAAAACTCTCTCAAATTGTCACTACACACATCTTCGAACCCCATCAACCCCGCACAACTCATCATCAAATTGATTGCGTCTCCCAAAAAAATCAACTCTGCTACTCCTTGCCCAATTATCATTCCAACAAATGATGAACCCCATCGAAAAAAGGTAGTTCATGATCAGCATTCGACGACAAAAAATGTCCATGTCAAGAGAACACGAAAGCGAACAACTTGACCATCATCCAGAGCAAAGAAGAAGAACAAAAAAATAGCTCCGTACCTCCTCATCATCATCATCATGCAACTTCGTCTCCCCCAAATTAAATGGGTTTTCATAAAAAAACGAAGCAAAGTGATCCCGAAGCTTGTACGATCTCTAAGACTTCACCGACACATTTTCAAACATACAGAATCATATAAAACTTGTCTCTGAACATCTACACGAAACAAAAAAAGAACGACAGGTTCAGGTCTCTCCAACTCCTCATATCTCCAAAAAGGCATTTTGCTCTTGTCTCATCATCAAAAAAAACTATGCTCTTTCACTCTTCGTCTCTTCCCCCCTCTCTCCAACTCAAGAAAAAAAACGACCGTAAATTACAGTGAACACGACTTGCTTCTTGCCATCTCCCCGTCCACCATAATCACAAGAAAAAAACTCGTTTCTCGTTCTCTGCTGGACTATGCGACTAGTGACTAGAGAGAGAGACCAAGACCTTTTCCCATAAAAAGGGTCACGACATTATCATCCAGGTATGTTCCGTGAGGTGAATAGACGATATCTAATATTATTATTAAAGGCCCTCTTGTCAAAGTTCTTAGTTCCAGCGAACAAAAAAAAACCCTCAAAAAATTGTGGGCAGGTCTAAAAAAGAATATCTTCAAAACTCTTGAAGATTATGAATCCCCTTTTGTCGTACATTTGGGTGCGGAATATAATATAATAATATGATTTGTTTGGGGATGAGACTCTGATCAAGGAGTAAGGACCAAAGACCCTTCTCTCTCTGAATGCATATTCTTATTAAAAACCCTTCAATCGAAAATATATGATAATGATTGCGTATAGTCCTTAAAAAATACCTGGAGGCGGATCACCAGACAAAGATATGATCAATATATATATCCAGATACGGACCACTTATATATCTTTGTAACTTAACGCATCCTCCTGGCATTTGTGAAATGTCAGCAGATGTCGTGTATATAATATTATTTTTGTGAGGTCTGCGTCTGATGAGCATCGCAGCATTGTTTATGCTCAAGTGACACAGGAAATGGGCAATATAAAGAGCGTGAAAAAAGTTAAAATGTGTGAACTCTGTTTGAACGCGTCGTCTGTGTTTTTAAACCAACCTTTTGACTTATTTTTTTTTGGTTTTTGTTTATGTTACGAATATAGTGAAACACCATATAGTCCATTTGACAACGAGAGAGAACACCCAGACCAAGAGAGAAATATGTCATGATCTTCATATGTGCTTCTTCCATTTTCCGCCCACACGTAATATAACATGACTGAGAGAGAGTATGTATGTGTGATGTGACCAAATGGCCTGCACAAATAAACATATTTCGCTTTTTAACTCACAAACTCATATTCATGTATTTTTATGTCACTCTCTCCAAGCATCCAATTTCAAATGAATAATCTCGCGACGAAGCCACACACACAGTAATGTTTCTCTTTCCATCTGATCCAATTTTCCCTCAAAAAAACCCATCTCCCTCGATTGAACACCATTATGAATTGCGACGGATACAAAATACCATATTGCCGATCAAACGTGTAATATCGACACAAGAAGAGAGCTCCTCTCTGCTGCTGCTGCTCTTCTCCTCCTGCTCGTCGTCTCTCCGAGATGAATGTATCCCTGTCATTTTGTCTATTTCGATACGCATTTTTCCACACTGAGTTATTACGTACTCGCATGAGTTTTTTCGTACGAGACAAGAATATACACACGAGCATCATTCTCGAGAGCAGCTCGATTCTCTCTCTCCCAAAAAAGATAATAAATGTATTCAATCTATACGAAACATATATTGGAAAGAGAGCATTTTCTCGACCTTGCTCTCCATTCTCCAAAAAAAAACCTCATCCACACACGCATGCCTTTTTTGCATATACAAAAAAAAATCTCCAGCACATTCAATATACCACAACCACAATATTATGCATGCATGCATGAATTTTCTCCAGGAAGCAGTTCCTCCGCTCCCCATTCAATCTACCTACTTACACTAATAGGCAGTTATGCAATTCAAATTTTTTCTCCCATCTCTTAACCCGTTCTCTCCAGCATCATATTCCTTCCACACCACACGACATTAAACATGTCACCTACGAACCACTAAAAATAACCTAAACTCAAGTCTATAAAAAAGATACTCATCCTCCGGCTCCTGATTGTCGCGGAACATGTTTTAAAAATTCTCCAGCAGCAGACATGTACTAGTGACCAGCAGGTTACATCGTTGCTTGATCCCAACACACACAAAAAAATACGCCTTTAGTTAAGGCTCCTTCACACTTACGGGTTGCTGCAACTTGCAACTCACTTCAGCAGTAAAAAGCTCGTTGCGACAACTTT
>JAQFZW010002865.1:0-15125 GCA_034687055.1 Heteromurus nitidus
ACCACTTTCTCTTCTCTGCCCTGCAAGTGCACGCTCTGTCCCAAAATTTTACGAAATTACGTGAACAGAAAGAGTGACGCTTTTATGCTCATATTTCTCATTAATAAAGTCTCTCTAATTCCCAGGTTGTTTTTCACCTTGGCTCAATTGCCGTTTTCTGAGAGATTTTCCGAAATGTACAAAGGAGGTGAACTGGTGACGCACATGGGGAAATAAAGTTTGATTGTTCTCTGAATACTTCACCACAACAGACAAAAACACACAAACACATGCACATTTTTTTCCCCGAGTGGAGAGGAGAGTCGTGTGTTTTTCCATGAACGTCAACTAACCGATCATCTATATTATATTTATTTTGTTATGAAATATAGGTATAAAATGTCTCTACAGGGACTGATTGAAATGTAATATATATGGAAGCCACAAACAGAGAGAAGCTGAGTTTCAGAGGAAAAACTACTTTGTCCTCTTTACCACATCATTCGACGAAACACAAACACTGCCAACTTTCGAAATGATCCTGGAGTGAGTCTCTGTGTGTGTGCTGTGGTCGCTGGATCGGTTTCCATGAAAATTGGAATGAGGACGGTGGATGTCGATCGGATTTCCAAAGAAGAGTAAAAAATCAATCTAGGAAAACTCGACTCAATAAAAACATACATATTTTCATGACGAAATTTATAACAAATATCCTTCAACTTTGAGACAGTTATGAATAAATAGAGCAACTAGTTAAATGTGCATAGCATATGGAAGTATGAATGCTGTACACAATGATATGCTCCAGTTGCTGGAACACACTTCCGCTTCTGACGACATTTTCTATTTCTGAGAATATCTTTTGTTTATACCCATCATCTTCATAAAACAACAAGAAGTAGAGATTTTTCCCTTTTCTCCTTGTCTACTCCATAACAAAGCAGTACTATTTTACTGTCCATCCGGCCATGGTAGAAGATAGGAACTCCTCGTGAAAGCCAGCCAGCCGCATAAATCATGAAAATATGCGCACAAGATGTCGTACAAAAGTGTTTCTCAAAAAAAGACGATCACTCCAAAAAAAAATACTCGCGAGACTCGAGCTAGTGGACGTCTTGGTTGAATAAAGTGAAATTGTATTTGAAGAAAAAAAGAAAGATAACTCACTTATATACAATTCTTCTAAGAAATAGAAACAAAAAAGTGTATTTTCGTCTCGTCTCTTTTTTCCATTCGCTTCTCTCTCTCTCTCTCTCTCTCCCTTTGTCATTCATTGCTGTCATTATCATCACCCTGGCATTTAAGCACACAACTCCAATATCCAACCATTTTCTCTCTCTTTCTCCATTTTGGATTTTTGTGTGCGTGCTCTTCTCGTGAGGGGGGAGTTTTAGTTGATGGGAGAGAATCGGGAATTAAGGATGATGAAGGGGAGGTGTGCTTATAGCTGCCTGCGGAAGGACACCAGTTTTTTCTTCCAAAAAAAATCTTGTTCTTTTAGCGAAAAAAAAGTATTGAGAAAGGCGAAAGCGAGCCACATGAGCCATGAGCGTAGACTCCTTCTTTCCATTTTCGTCTTCTTCGTCTTCCATGTATTACTTACAAGTGGAAAGTCTTATTTTTTTCCTTTTTCTCTCTTCCTTTTGGCTCGTCTTACGTTAGTAGTCGTCAGTCAAGAGACATGCATGGGGAGGGTTTAACAGATGATGGCCATTAGGGAGATTGACAGTGAGTAAAGAGCAAGTCCAAGATGATGCTTTCTAACTGCCTTTCCCTCTGCTCCTTAGAAATGTGTTGCTCCTTTAAAAAAACAAGCAAAACCTTTTTTCCTTCGTCTTAATGTAACCATACCATGCCATACCACACACAATCACCACTTTCTCCCCTTTTTTCTTTCTGTCGTCCACAAAAGTATCCTTACTTACTTTTAGAGGAAATGTTGCCACTTTTTTTTGAGAAGACAGGAGAAGTAGAAGAACATTAGTCGACGTATCATCCACATCCACCTCTCTCTCCCTGGAAAAAATCCTTATGTACAATTTTTTTTCTCCTCTCTTCTTTCTTTCTCTCTCTCGGCGAGAGAGAGAGAAAATAACGTCGCGAAGGCAGACAATGAGAATGACAAGAAGAAATGGGCATGGTGGAAGTGGAACGGGCGAGCGAGACTACATTTCTTTCTGATTACATCCGACCAGATGCGATTCTCCCTCTCTCTCTCTCGTCCCTATATCCCTTTCATTCCAGTCATCCAATCCATTCTCCACCCATTCATTATGCAAGCACATGGATCACTCATTTACCATTCTCTCTCCCTCTCTCTCTCTGACTCCCACTCTCTCCGAGTCCAACGAAGATGGTTGGGAAACCAATTGGAAATCAGGAGTTGCTCAATTCTCAGAATGGGATATGATTGGAGATATGATGATATGATTTCTGGAGAAAAAAAAGAACTAGCCTGCCCATATATAGTTATCTCCAGAATAACTTATTTTTTTCGCCATGTAATGTCCATATGTATTCTCTCATACGTCCGGAAGTGAATATACAGTAAAAAAAAGGAAAGAGAAGAAAAGGAGTGAGTGGCAGTGATGTGATGGTAGAAGGAGAGTAGCAGTCATTTTCCACAAAGTCCCTAGCTTTTTTTCTCTCCTTCGTCCTTTTTTCTTCCTTCTTTTCTTTTCCTCTCGGTCGTAAAGCATTTTGAGCGATCGATCTGCTTGACGACCAGACACAGACCAAACCAGCTCTCTACTACTCTGGAGAAGAGAGAGAGAGAAAAAAAACGGGGGAAATCGTAGGGGAAAGGAGTAGACCATCAAGTAAGCAAGACCAGAGTCAAAGGGAAAAATCTTTTCAAGGACCTTCTTCCATCGCTGGCAACTGGGAAGAAGAAGAGGAGAAAAAAGAGAGGAGAAAATTCTTATTTTTTCTTTCTCTGAGAAGAAGAAGACCAAGCGAACGACGCGCGGGGCCATTTACCTCCTCCGGGAAAAAATCATTAGCAAGCAGGAAGAACCAACAAGGCAAAAAAGGAAGAAAAAAATCTGTATAGAGAAATAGTGAAAGGCTAAGGCTTTTTCTTCTTCTTCTTCTCTCTCATCTCATAAGAAATACGCTGACTTAGACACATTTTTTTTCTCTCTCTCCCTTTTCCAGACTTTGGAATTAGATATTAGAAGATAGAAATAGAGGAAATGTAGGTATTCTCAACTCTTTCTGTATATTTACTGTAAAAAAAGTTGAATGAAAAGGGAATGGATGCTTGGAAAAAACCTATATGTATTATATTATGTTGCCTGGCTTCACTGGTCTCTACAAAACACACAGAGAGAGAGAGAGAGCTTCCCAACAACTGACTTGATGGCTGGCTTCCTTTCCTTCAAATGGAAAAGGGTTAAAAAAAGAAACCAGAGTGACTTGTGAAAGTTGAATAAAATAAAATGAAAGTCGCTGTTGAAGTGAAGAAGAGAAAGAGAGAGAGAGAGAGAGTGTGTGTGTGTGAGTGGCGACCAGGCCAGACCAGAAGGAGAGTATTTTTTTCTGTATTCATGAGAAAATGTGAATGGACGTATGGTATCGAAGAGTTACGAGGAAATTTGTATATATGTACTCATACATGAAGGGAAGTTTATGGGAAAGATGCTCTCTCCTCCAATGAAAGAAAGAGTTTTTTTTACTTTCCTTCTTCTTCTCGACTAGACACAAGTTCTTTCTCTTTTTCATATACTCGTGGCAATTTTTCTCTGTCATTTCTCTTTTTTCGGGTAGGGAGTAGTCTTACTGGACTGTTTGCATTGTAGTCATCATGCTGCGTGGAGAAGTGGCTCCAGGGTTGAAAGAGGAAGTGAAAAGGAAGAAACAAGGGTCTTTAAAAAAAGGAAAGACCAAATGTATATTTACATTGGATTTTTTTGGTGATGGGCTCTAGTAGCATTACCAAAGAAATGACAAAGCAAACAAGAAGGGGAGTTTCGGGAAATGGTCAAATAATGACCGAACCATGACGAACGGAATGGACAGAGAGTCTCAACATGAATGTCCCCTTCAGTTGACACAAGATCATTTTATACCTTGTTTGAGTTCTCCATTAAAGGAAAAAAGAACTGGTTACAAAATGTACTTACAACTTTTACTTTGCAACGAGAATACAGAGAAGTATTATTTTTTTTAAAAAATACGTAAGGATCCCCGAACAAGGAAGCCTACATACTCTAGTTTTAGGTCGAAGTAAAAAAGCTAGCCACCGTTTATTTATGCATTATCTCCCTTTCCTTCCCCTCCTCCTCTATTTTCCCCCGGTAATGAAAGATTCAGAGCACGGCCATAAAATGAGAAACTAAGCTGGACTTTACGGGATTGAGGAGAGTGATGCTTGTTATGGGTTAGCAGGGGGGAGAGAGTGAGAGAAAAATGTGGAAAAGGGGAAAAAAGTTGAGAACTATGCAAACATGTAACTCTTTCCTCAAAGACATTTCTCGAAAAGTGTAAGCTAATATGTTAGAGAATGTGGGATAAACATGTAATCCTTTTTAGGAATAGCCTTTCCAATATAATATCACAGAGAAGGCATGTATGAGACACAAGTAACCACCAGTACCAAGCAAGAGAACATTTCCTTTTGACTACGAAGAAGAGAAACCGAAACTCGTGATTGTAATGACGATGGTCACTTGGAAAAAAAGAAGGGGAACGAGAACGAGCTACATCAAATATTCTTTTCCCCAAAAAAGTAGTCGTGTTTGACCCAAAAGTATTGAGACTTTGGAGAATGTACCATTTTTTCCTTATATTCTCTAAAAAAAGTAGCTACATTTTTTGGTTGGGCTACTTCCTCTTTCCCATTTTCCAGCCAAGTATAAATATATGGTGACGGTGTGCTACTACTGGGATCAGAGTGCATATATAGATCAAGTTAAGGTCCTTCTTTTTCTCTCCAGCTCTCCACCCGCATATCCACCCAGTCATGTGGATTGTGTGTAATGTAATGTGTTTGGAAGAGGAAACAAGCCATTACATTTGCTAGACACGTAGAGACACGACCAGAAAGACCATGTATTATGCATGTCGAATAGAGAAAGGTAGGCAATAATGGATGGGAAAAAGGGAAAATGGATGTGGAGTTTGGGAAAGGAGAGAGAGAGAAGCTGTATAGGAGTAGTAGTGGTCGTCCCTCTTATTGTGGTAATGTACGACATTCATACATCAAAATCATGTAATATCACTCCTCTACTGGCATTGCACTACTCCAAAACTGGATAAAAGCTGGTGTGCAGCAGCAGTAGCCACCGGAACTGGATATATACATTTTGTGTAGTCTACTCTAGTCCCTTTTCCACTTTTCATACGTTTTATTGCTCTTCATATGCAATCCAGAATTGGATGGAATATACAAGCGGGACGTGAACACACATAATATTCATTCCATTCGACCATTTCAGTTTCCCTTTCCAGTGGACCTTCGCTCCCATAATGGATCCATGGAAAAAGTTTCTCTCTCTCTCTGGAATGGAAAGGCTAATCTATAATGCATCATTATATCGCTCCGTTCCCTTCTTCCAATGATAATAATATGTATTCCCTTGTCCTCATTGTGCTTCTACTTCAACGTGCAACCTATCGTCTGGTCCTCTCTTCCACTCCTTCCAGAGACCAGACCAAAATGATGGAGAAGCTCAACACCTCCAATTTCCCTAAATTCAATGTTGTCACTAACTCCTTCCCTCATGCATGCCTAATATTCTCTTTCATTTCAGTTCTTAGTATTCCTTAGGATTCGAGACGGTCAAAAGGAAGCATATATATGCCTTGTCTCTTCTATAAAAACGGATGACCACATCACCACACATATCTTTTTTATTTGCTTCCTTTCACCACAATGCAAAGTCCTCGTACATCGTATACCTTCCCCCATCCACTCCTTAAAAATGTATGGATAATAGGATTCTCTCAGTTTTCCTCCACAAAAAGTTGAATGTTTGTTCGCATGTGCGTATGCATTTTCATGCTTCTTTTTTACGGAAAGGAAAACCAAATCCTCGGGGAGTTTTTGTAAAATATTCAAAACTTTCGACTTGACTTACGTGCAACGGAAGTTAGCACATTTATAGTAACATCGATACAGAAAAAACGAGTATATACATACATTTGCATATGGAGATATATGTACGCCAGGGTTTTAAAGAACAAAAAACTTTTTCTTTTTCCACATTTTTCTGGCAGACAAAATGTAGTTTTTGCTTCAAGTCAGGCATAAAAACTAAACAACAGCAACAATACAAGTATGCACACAACGCTCCCATCATCTCAGAGCCCAACTTGTTCTTTCCATTTAAAAAAAAGATGATGTCCAAAAAGTCCAAGCGTGATCAGAAGAGACATATTTTGTGAACTTGAGAGAGAACTTGTTATTTCCATAATATGCAAATGTTCCTTGATGTACGTTGTTGTTGTATTGCACACATCATGCAACTTTTTTTGGTCCTTTTCCCTTTTTCTTGGTTATTTCCAAGCCATCTTTAAAATGAATGGGAGTGAATATTTGTGTGTGTCCAAGTGGCGCAATGTATTTACGAGAAAAAGATCGGTAATAAATACGGACGTGGGGAGGAAGGAACTTTTGAAAAGAAAGAAAGAAAAATTGTGACAAAAGTAGAAGCCAGTAGGGTAATAAAATATGCATGAGAGGAGTTGTGTGACGTTATATACTTTTCTTCTCTTCAAATTGTCCATCTCACACATATTTACATGGACACGCACACAACCGTAAGCTCGTAGGGAAAATGCGAAATGATCCGAAAGAAAACCAGAGAGAAATGCAATATAGGAATATATTATTGTTGTGTATATGTATTTCCATTACTGATCTGGAACTGGAACCAGAAGACCAGTATAACTGG
This sequence comes from Heteromurus nitidus, assembly GCA_034687055.1. NCBI lineage: Eukaryota > Metazoa > Arthropoda > Collembola > Entomobryomorpha > Entomobryidae > Heteromurus > Heteromurus nitidus. The sequence goes on from JAQFZW010002865.1 coordinate 6,876, forward strand.
ATTAGAGAGATGGAATGGTCACGCGTTTTAAATTGGATATGTAAATATATGCTTATCTTGAAAGAGTCGAGTCTAAAGTATAGGAATAAAGTTTATAACATGCAGTTCGGATGGGGAATGTTGAATGAAGCAATCGGAATAGTTGGAAAACTATCGTTTCGCGAGGAACAGAGTAAAAAAATAGAATTCGACTTAGAAGGAACGACCAGACAAGCTTTTCTATGAAGATGGCCATCGAGATCTCCGTGGGTAGCGAGGATATTGAGGATGAATAATAATAATATCCAAATGATACACATGCACAATGCATATTGCACACATACAAAAAATATATGCATTTGGGGCGATGGAGAGAAGGACAGTGGAGGGAAGAGGAGACCCATCACATCACAATACAATCACCAAAGAAATGGGACTATCGAGTCACAATCTCACCAAGTGGAAAAGATCCGAGACGATCAACCTCAAAACGACAGTCTTATTCTCTCGTGTGTCCCTACATCGTTTCCCTGAATGACAGCGATCACTTCCCGGAGAGCGAGCGTCCATTCCAGTGAAAATTGGGAAATCCGATAATCATAAAAAAGTGGAAGAAGGGGGAGATAAACGTCAAGAAGTCGACATGGATTTCCCTTGGTTTGTTAAAAAGGGGGGCGATGCTGATGATGACTCCTCGGAGGAGACACCCGTTAATCCTGCTTGGTGCACTGACCCCTTGGCAAAGAATCATGTGGAAGTGTCCGTTTACCGAGATGTGCCTATTCGCCGCATCATGCCTTATCGAGTGAAGCGAGTTATCAGCCCTTTCGAATTTTATGCCGAGTACGGGCTCAATACCATCTGTAAATCGTATTTTGACTGGCATCCAGTCATGCAGCACTACTACAACGATCCGATGATAGCGGAGAAGATGAAAGTGGTGAGAAGTAACAATTATAAAAATGATGAATGATGTAACATTCAATGACGACCTTTGACATTGTTTATATCAGCTGTTCAATGTGTAGTTAACAGTATCATTCTTTTTGTTTGTAATTATTTGTCCAGCGGAATGGACAGGTGCTGCGAGGAAAATGCTACGTGTGCTACGGTCCAAACAACAAATGGCATCGGGTTCGAGCCCATTCAATTGTTCCGGGAGGAGGTGGGGCGTTGGTCTACTACCTGGACTTGGGCGACAAGCAAGTTGTTCCACTGAAGGACTTTCTCGAGTTGGATCCATCATTTTGTACTTGGCCTGCTCAAACTTTTCGCTGCTACCTCTATGACGTTCTGCCAAAGGGGAATGACTATTTGAAGTGGTCACCGGATGCTTGCATCTGGTTCAAGCAATTTGCCGAAGGTCGAGAATTCAACGGAATCGTATTGGCACGCTCAGATGACAAAGTGGACGAGGACGTGCCGGACGTGTGCGTAACCCTTGGACTTGTCCTCTACCCACTGGGAGTTGATGATGGGGATGACAAATGTTGTACCGTCAATGCAACAGTGGTGAAGAAAGGTTTTGCACGGTCCATCGGAATTTTGTAAGTTTTGTTGAAAATTTTACAACAGTAAGAGTATAGTAAAAATGACCAATCGCTTACAGACTTTGTTGTTGTTTCAATAAGGCACCATCCATACTATTAACGCATCTTTAATTAATGTTCGTAGATCGGCATGTGACCACCAATTCCATCTGGACAACTGTACCCCATATTTTGACATGAGTGCGTTCGAGGAATTGTACGGTAAACTACCTCCACCAACCCCGCCCCCGGCCCCGACAAAGGCAGTGCCTTCGAATAGTGGCTTTTCGAAGGAGTTTCTTCACATGGTTACTACAAGGGCGATCGATTTTATGAAGCCTGAACCAAGTTGGATACCTTCTGAGTTCGAAACTATTGATCCTGAAGCCGCTAAAATATTAACTCAGTGTAAGTTCTTTGTTTATGTACTCATGTGCAAGTGCTAGATTAAATAGAAACTGTGATACTGTGAATATATTTTTCATGTTTTTCTATTCTTGTCTCTCTTTTTAGGTAAGTCACCCAAATTGCCTGACAACTTTCGTGAACGACTCTGCCAAGTAAGTATGAGTTTCCTGAAGGGTCCTGACCATATAATGCTCCATTTACAAAGTCAGTTGGAAAATATGCATACGATGCAGAAGTGCTTGAAGGCAGTCCTTGATGCTGATGCTGGGGAAGGAGTGACACTGTCTGAGCTGATTCCTGGCCAGTTAGTGGCATGCATTGTTTATGACAAAACGCATGCAAAGGATACTGCCTTTTACTGTCGAGGGATTGTGAAGACAGTTTCAACGAAATCGGGATTAGCCAAAGTAAGTTTCAGCGCAAGCGCTTTGTATGACAGTTAAGATCAATCGTATTTATTCTAATGACCACATTATTATTATGTTTGTAGATTCTCATGGTGGATTATGGAAATGAAATGGCCGTCTGTCCCGAAAATATTCAGTTTCTACCTGAGCATTTCCAGAGTATTCCTGCCTTCATCATGCGAGTTCACCTGGATGCCAAATTACTGCTACCCAACGGACAAACAGGTTGGAGCTCGGATGCTTGCCTGGCATTTCGTAAATACGTGTTTGCATGGGAAGAAGATGATCCCTCCTACTACATGTTCCGACCACCACAAAGCGAGGGTATTGAGCTGAGTGACTACACCCAAGACGTCGTCTACGACTTTCAACTGAAGAAATGGAAAGCTGGACCGGCAAAGAAGATCCGGACTCATGAAGTCATCAATGATTTGAAGATGCACCCAATGGTCCGTCCCTACTTCACTTCTGTTGGCGCCGAGATTTTCTTCGAGGTCTTTATTGAGGACACTCCCTTTTGGTTTTTTGAGCCTGTCTACGACCAACTGGTGTTGAATGATTTTTGTGATGCAATAGCATACATGCTGAGTAAGAGTCAGATTCATGTTAGTATCCGTTCAGGAATTGTGGTCAATTGGGATTCAGACACGCCTTTTGACGCGGAAGTCAAAGGAGGATTCATCCCTGAAATAAGACGTGGTTTGGCAAGAGGAAGACGACGTCGCATAACATTTGCAGAAAATACTCCGGCACCTGGGAAAAGCCAGCGAAGCAACCGTTCCTCTTCAATTTCCGACGGTATAATATTTGACATATCTCGACTTCGGAGCGATGGGATTGATTAGATGAAGATTGATGTGTTTTATTTTATTCTGTAGACACCTTTCTGAAACAATTCTAATTGTTCTTCCTTTGTATTTTGCCGCATGGTTTCCTTTCTACTTATCTTTATCCGTTTTAGTTAAGTTTTATTACCACTTACATATATAATAATTTTTTTATTGATTTGATAACGTCATTGAAAATTGATTTCAATTGATGATGATGAACTCAACCTGGTGATCTTTTGTCCACATATTGTATAGACATATTTGATAAATGAGTAGTGAGCAGCTGCTGTATGAATTTGTACTGGGCTGCTCATTTTTTTTGTAAAGCTTTCCATTGTAATCTCTTTCCTTTACCTTTTTTCTGAGAAATGGAGTTCACGTTGTTTTTATCTACCTCTTACTTATTATTACCACTTACGAGACTAGACGTAGATTTGTTTATTCAGAGTCGAAAAGTTCAAGCTTGTCATTCATGTATCAAAACTTGTTATTAATTGCACTTTAGTAAGTAGTTTAGTCACTACTTCTGCTGTACATTTTACATTTTGAGTTCCTATTATTATAGAATAGAATTTGTAAAAAAATATTTTTGTGATGCAGTGCTCACTCGAAGTTGTTTATTAACTCACACAATTATGCTAAAATCATGCAAATGCATAATAATTATCTAAAGTTTTCGCTTAAAGTACACAAATCTAACCTTACATATGTTCGTAGTCCTACTTGCATACTTGCAAATACGGCACTATTGTCTGAAGGAAACTGTGTCAGCAGTTCACGATTTCTGTGCATGAAAGTCAGAATCTAGTTCAAAGTTTTGCATTTTCCATTTCATATTTATCGTTTTCATAATTAAACAAGGCTCCTGTTCCTCATGCAATTACTGCTTCACGTTTCGAACAAACTTGGTGTACTTGCTGGATTTGGATTCTATATAAATGTGGTTTTCGTATGTTAGCTTCACAAAATCGTTCGCACTTACCTAATTCATACAATGCAATACAGGGGAAATGCATGAAAGCCCTACGTTTTCGTTTTTAAATTGATAATGATACGATTCTGCCCTTGCTTCATGTTGTGCATCCTATTCAATGGCTTACAACACAATTCCCATTTACTACAATCTTTCCATACTCCACATCCACATCAATTTATTATTATCATCCAAATAATATAATGACAGAGTGCAGTAGTGCACTGAAGGGATTGAGCTCTGAGAACGGAACATCTTTGACTTTTCTTCTCTTCCCTTTTTTTTACACCTTCTTTCATCTTCTGCTTTAGTTTCTGACTTAGTTTTTTTTTGTAAAAACTTTATTCAATGTAATGCAATAATGCAGTGGAGTCATCGTATTTTGCAAAAGAACTCTTCATTTCCTGATCTCCTTCCCTGATTCCCTTCCTTTTGTGAGAGAAGATCAGTGTTGTGTTGTAAGTTCGGGTGAATCAGTGAGGAAATATAGTATAGGGAAAGGGCAGATGAGATGATGGGGATTTCGTGTTACTCAAACGACTTTTTCAAAGGGAGACAAAGATGCTTTCAAGGGTTAGAGATTTTTTTTCATTCCCGTCCTCGTCCTTCTCAAATGGATTAATGAAAGGTCTGGAAAAGGAGAGGAATTAAGACAGGAACCCTACTTCCCTGTTTTTTTATTTTATTCGATTCAATTCCTCGATGCGCTCACATTTATAATTCAAAGTTCGCTTCAAAGATCTTGTGTGCATTAAGCAAGGCCCGATCGTTTTTCCCGTCATCTACAAAGTGCCATCAGATATATTATGCCCCCTTTCTTTTAATGAATCCCATCTCTCACCTGACTTAATTCCCTTTCCGATCTTTCCTCATGACAATACTTTACTGACCCTTCTCCTCTCGGCGGTTAAAAAATTGTCGTATTGTCATTGCTCTTGGAATAAAAATCCTTTCAGGATGTATGATTCTCATTTCTATTATCAATTATTCAAGATTTATATGAAAGAGTTGTTCCTTTCCTTCCAACCCTCAAAAATCTATCCTCTACTGCAGTTTCAGCATGTGACATAAATTCATGAGAAAAATTTTCCATTTGTTGACAAAACAAGGATTTTTTCCCGTGTGAATATCCAGTGTTAATAACTGTAATTAACAGAGCATTTTAGAGATATAAGCAAAGTAAATGCTTGATAATAGAAATACGCTCTTCATGTGTCATCCTTCATGTGGCCTGGTCTGGTTATACATAGAATCCCTTTTTGCCAAAGGCTATACTAGCGTAAGCTCCTCAGCACCGGTCACTCGACCATTTTCACCCTCAAATCGTAACAAACCTGATGTGAGCAAAGACCACCTTCTTTTTTCTCCCAATTCCAATTCCACCCCTTTTTTCTGATAATGAGTGCAGCAGCGTACTGACGACGAGAATGATGAGACTGAGGAGGATAGAGAGACTCCATACATTTGACATGGTTTTTCTCGTCTCCAATTCTCGTTATAAATGGTATCCTTGCACACTTGTTTGTGTGGCATTGGGCATTATATGAAGTGAACTGGTGTAATTTTTTGGTAGCGCTATACAACAGTTTTTGCATGATATCAGATGTACACTTTTGTAAATTTTTGTTCCTCCAGATAACAATGTAAAATGTGGAGGAAGTACAAAGAGAATTTTTTTTCCTTTGACATGAATCGACTTTTCACTCGCTCACACTTTTCCCAAGAAATACGTATAAAAAATATATATGTATCCTCTACTTCGCTGATTCAAAATAGATATATTTGGAGGTAGTTTTTTATAACACGAAAAACTCAAGGAAAATGACGGAAGGCACCAACCAGGAAAATGATTCTCTCTCTCTCTCATCATCTTCTTCTCTTCTCTATGATCCTTGTGTAATTGTGAAGGATTCTTGAGACTCGTAATCGAATCGAAGTTATGTACACAGCCATGCAGAAATGTACACAACACAAAGGATGGTGAAAGGGCAATTGGATTCCTTCTTAAATGAAGCCTGCACATATATAAGACCTGTACAAAAGGTTCTGAAACCTTTTTACACCTTTTTCTCTCTCTCTCTTCATTGTGAGAGAGCGTCTCTTTTTTAACATAAAATGTGTGCACAAAGTAATACTTCTTTTTTTCTTCCTTTGGCCCTTGCTCCATCACCTTCTTTTCGGAAGGAGCATCAGAGGCATTTAAAATACTTTTGATAATAGGATGATGATGTGCTCTCCTCGGAAGAGTCTTACTATCAAACAATTTTATTTCTCATTTTATATCATTATTCCATTGGAATTTTCCTCATTAGATTTCCCTTGAGAGAAGATTTGCTCTTTTTTTCTCCTCTCTCAAAGGTGTGGATGGTAAATGTGTATGTGCACATTTTCTTGGAAATTTTGGGGAGAAAAGAAGATTTTCTTTCCTCTGAAGATGAAGATAAAGGTGTGGAGGAGAGAGAAGAAGGACGGGGACGGGTAGGATGATAGTGTTGACGTACACTAGCACAGGTAATAAACACGAATGAATTAGAAAGAGAGAGAGAAAAGTCTCTCTGTTCACTTCACCCTTTACGAAACAGGTGAAGGGAATGAGATGAAGTTATTGAAATTTTCCTGAAGATGAAGACACTCTTTACATCGACGCGATGTATTCCTTATTTTCTCTCTCTCTCTCACCAACACTTTGACCATGTAAGCATACTGTGTGCTACTTTGCATAATATTACACTGGAAACCTTCGAACTTGCAATGAGATTTTTTTTGAAGAAGAAAAAAAAATCCGTATTTTTTCTTGCTCGAGGAAAAAAGGAGAGGTGACAACGATGATGAAGGAGCTCAAGATGAAGATTTTCCTTTTTTCTTCTTCTCCTTCAGAACATTCTGATTGTGAGGATGCGATGATGAAGTTGAGAGTGAAAATTGAAAATCTCATGACTCAATAATTTACCATTTTGTAAAGAGAAGAGGGAATCAGTGGAGCTGTTTTCGCTACTACATGTGATTGAGATGACTGAAAAAAAAGTGAAGAAGGTTCCCCTCTGAATAAGTTAAGAAGGGGGAAAAAGAAGTAGAAGAAAACGAAGAGAGAAAAAATTATTTCTTGAGTACATGCATGGCTGCATGATCACAAGATGATGATGATGATGACACACTTTATATGCCTACATTCTATTTCACTTTCTATATTTTCAGATGATTAGAATTTAGAATTAGGGGAAGGTGCTATATAAAATGTATATTGGTACATTGTACATAAATAAATATAGGAACATTCTGGTTCGCGACTTACATGTACGAAGAAGGAAATAAGCTTCCTCTCATCCCAGAATCCATTTCTAGTTTTCTGTCTAAAAAGGAAAGAAAGAGAGATGAATCTTTTACTATTTTTTAATAAACACGTTAATATAAAATATATCAGAAGAGGAAAGGTGTGTGTATGAAGAATGAGGGTATACATCAAAGCAACACGTTTTCGGCTACATACATAAATTTTTGCAAAGGTTAACACTGTTAAAAAAATACGCTTCTCTTCCCTGACTATAGCATATATTCTTCTCTAAGACTTTTCAGCGTAATCATAAAACATTCACTGCGAACATCCTTCAACCGGATGTGCTGTGGATGTGGAGTGTAGTTATGTGTGTACCTTGAAATCCATAGGATTTGAAATATCATTATTTTTTTCTGACGAGAGGAAGAATTTAGTGGGGGCTTTCCCCCAAAATGTCGATGAGTTCATGAATCTATTTACTTACTTCCTAGGGAACCAGGGTACGTACGGCCGTAGTTCATTTCAATAGAGAAAAAATACATATGATAATTTCATTTCAATTTAAAGCGATGTTCGTACATTGCAATACTGAACAATATGTGCTCACATATGTATTTGTGAGTTCAGGTTAGTTTGTTTGCACTCTCCTAAAATTTCACAAAAAAATACAAAAGCTTTTTATACACACGTTACTTTTTCCTCTTTGCACTTGTGCAAAATCGAGTTAAATAAGGAAATTCCCATTTTAATGAGATTCAATTCATCATTGCATCTCTCCAGTCTTGTTTCCCGTTCACTTCCGTCGGGTGAAGAGAGAGAGAGAGAGAGAGAGAGAGAGAAGTGCTCGACC
>JAQFZW010002866.1:0-15117 GCA_034687055.1 Heteromurus nitidus
ATATAACCGATGCTGCTCTATTCCGCCCCCTTTTTAGTAGTCAGACGAAATACACATTTTTGTTGCAAATACAGACTGTCCGATCCCATATCCCCGTTAGTATTCAGTATATATTACGACTTCTGTTGCAATGAATTACGGGGGAAATTTCTGGAAGGAAATATGCATGAAATTTGGACATGAAACATCACGTTTCTCGGATATTCGAAATGTAGCATGCGAGAGAGTAAAGCGCTACTTGCAAAAATGCAACTTGAAGAAAACTCTTGGATCGCTCCAGTGAATATTTACGACACGTAATGAAAGTCGATATATACATGTGATGTGAGTACACGGATGTAATAGGTATCTTCACACACACAAAAATTATATGTTCAAGTAAAATGTAGTTCACAACATAAACGCCAAGTTTAAGAGAGAGAGAGAGAGAGAGAGAGAGAGAGAGAGAGAGAGAGCACGAGCACTTCCCGTGCCAGTGGAAGCTGAGAGGATGGGAAAAAAGGAAACGTTATGTCAGCTTACGAAGGGAAATGTGTATACCTCCGCTTTCCGACTTGAACATGGATCAACTTTGGCACAAATGGAGAATGAATGAAAGGAAATGGGAGTGAAGTGAGGCGGAGGAGGGGAAAGTATAAGAGTACAATATTATATAGTGCTGCCTGGAGTGCCCTAAAAATGACTCATATTATTCTTTGCGCAATATTGACTTTTCAAACTCCACTTCGGTATGAATATGAATTTTGTGTTACATTTTATGCGAATTTTCCACTCGAAACTGTATGTATGTATTTAGAGAGAATTGTGTGAGTCCATTCCATTCTATCTGTCCATATTATATTTTCCATAGGGGAATTTTCTGAAGTGAAAGTGAAGAATAGTACAATAAAAGTTCGCACTTTTATTCCTCCTTATAGCCTTTTCCATTCGACTCAACTTTTCATGATAGGACAATAGCAAATGCCTTGTCTTAATGGCTATCACGTCGATTGACTCGCACGCAGACGCTGTTACCGTTATTTAAATTACGGTTATAAGCCAAAAACGAAACCCAAGAATTGTTCATCATCATCACCATTTTTTTTGTTCACGTCGGAGTCATCAGCGTGGGCAGTTTCGTTCCGTATTTAACTTCTCTCGCTATTACGTGACTTACCTTTGCATGGGCAAAATCCTTTGCAGGAGACGGTGACCTGTGAGTTTTGAATACAATTGTGATAGTCAAGCCTGCAGAGAGAGCTGTAAGTCCGGTTATCTGATCCACATAAGAATGTCGGTTTCACCACAGGGCACGGAGAGCAGGATCTAGAAAGAGAGAGAGAGAAAAGGAGAGAGACATGAGAAAAAATATACTTTTTGTGAATAAAATAGAAAATTATGGGCACGTATTACTTTTGCAAAGATAAACTTTTTTCGAGCCGGGATATGAAAGACACAAAAAAAAAGTTGTAGACAAGTTACTCAACTCAAGTTTTATGGAGTAGTAAATTAAGTGTCAGGAGAAGGGAGAGCATATTCATATGCTCCTTTTCATAACTTAATTTGAATGCAGACCACACAATCCATATAAATAATTGCTTTATATGCGGCCTGACACGTAAATGCATTCTTCTAGTATTCTTAGGGGTGTCCATAAACGAATGCAAATCTCATATCTACAATGAGTTTTCGCTAATTAATTGCTCCTATATGGACACCTAAGTGCACCTCTCAACATTTTTTTGCTTTAAAGCTTCCAAGTTACCTTCCTCGCTTTATTTGTATTTTGCAAAGGATTCTAAATGCAAAAGGGAAATAATCACGTGTTAATTTACTGCTTGTATTGGGAGCACTACACCATCACGCCAAATAATTTCAACCGAGTGTGCACATACTATATGCTGCATATTATGATGATGATGATCCTTTTTGGGAACTTTCCTAATTTGCCCAAGGTTCGCAGGACAATTGTGATTTGCAGTGCAAGAGCGAAACAAGCTGTTATAAATGCAAACATTGCAGATTGCAGCCGTGAACAAACTGCAACACACCTTATTTTCCTTTCCGGTTCAAATTTGATCCATGCCTTGTTCTATTCATATCACATATCACATCCAGGTTTGGGATAAGCATCTGTAATTAATTGCATGGTGGTGTGAACAACACTTTTCCCATGTTCACACTGCAATTACTCTCTCTCTCTCTCTCTCGTATGCTGGCCTTGATGGCGAAGCTAACAAAGTGCATTTCGCGATCGATATAGCAGGTCTGTATCCAACTGCTTTATGCGAAATGTGTTCAGATCGTCTGATCTTACGGTACACAGTCACATGACAAATTAATTTAGATAAAAAAAATCTCGGAATTTATTAAACAAATTGAATACATATGGGCATTCTCATTTGCATAAAATGTGCACAGGTAGACCTTCCGACGCCTGCATAATCACTTTCTAAATTAAGTAATGGAGCAATGAAAACCTTTACTCTTTTAGATTCATTCACTTAAACAAGTTTGAGATAATCAAGAAGTTTGGCTTGGAAGAATTTATAGGATTCCACCTCTAAAATTCACCATACATTAATGAAACGCGATAGAAAATGCTACAGGGCAGATTTCTTTAAATAAAAAAGTGTAAATCTCAATAATTATATACGCAGTCCAAAGTGATTTGGGCACAAATAACGTTTTTATGCAGGTGTAAGAATGCCCAGCAGGTGCACTGCTCTCAGGAGAAGAGCACAGTGAATAGCACCCACAACATCGACTCGCCTTACAAACTCCAAAAAAATGCAGTGCACAGTTAGTATAGAATCACAGGCTAAGGGTATAACATACAACATAAAGTCGACGAGCTACTTTATAGTTATAATATTTCATGGGTTGGGAGAGTATAGTGTCCTCAATGTGCTGATGATACCACCTTTTCGTTCAATATGTCAGAATTTCATTATCATCAGAAAAAATCGTGGGCTGGGATCGTTGCTTGACTCTATAACATTTTTCATTTCTTACACATCATGCGAGTTTATGTGTGCATTAGTGTTCAGTAGAAAGTTCAAAGTAATTTCAATTTAGCGTGTGGTAATGTGCGCATGAAAAGGGGCACAATACAAAATCATTCGTTTCTGTACAGAAGTGCAGCGTAGCAGCCTTCTCACTCGTCATCATCAACGTCTTCCCACACATGCACCTATTTGACCAAACACTGATTTCATTGCTGATAATGATTATTACGAAATGCAACCAAAAGTTGATGGTATACCAGCAGGTCTTCGTCCTCACCATTGCTGGATTGAAGATTGAATTAGAGAATCTTCCTCTACAAAAAATACTACAATGAATTCGAACATGCGCCTATTGTATAACAAATAACAAACAACAATGCAAAATGCAACGCACATTTTCCTCTTATGGATTTCATGGCTGATGCCTGTCTCGTCTCTTGACTCCTCTCTCTGGTAGAGTCTTAAGAGGAGCTTAAAAAGTTTCTTAATGAATGGACAAAGATGTCCACGGAGAGCACAAGTGCATGGGCGAGCTTTTATAGTGTAAACGAAAAAGGAGAATACATGTGCTTTAGAAGCGATTTCAATGCCAGAGAATAAGTAGTAAAGCCAGCCAGTCAAGACGACAGTCTTCCTTTTGTGAAATGTCTCAGGCCACAGCACGTCGGACAACATTAATGAACTACGAGGACGACAAGGGGAACACCTCATATTTGAACAATTGAATGGCAAACTGTTGCATAAAATGTAAGTGTGTATATATGCACACAACAGGGTTATGATGATGATGATTGCAGTTGATTTCCATTTCAAAAGTTGACACGAGAAAAAATGGAGAGGGGAATAGCAGTGGCAACTCTGGCAAAAGTGCATAAAAATGACATGTTTTATGCCTGGCCTTTATTTCAGTACAATGCGATTATGCCGTCTCACTTCATGTCACCCATAATAAACAAGAGAGAAGCTGATAGACAAAAACCAGTATTGAATATAAAATATGGCTATCAGTCTAATATCACTCCATTACGACTACGAAGAATATGGCTAATGTATGCAACTTGAAATGCTTCAACTCCTAATCCATTAGCTTGCATGTATCAGTTTCAGTTTTTTCGTTGTAATATTATCTTTTTGCAGACAAGAAAATATATAGGATGACGAAAGATATGATATGATAACGACAAATGAGTTGAATCTATCACCAAACCATCATGCACCATCAGCGTGATGGGCGAAAAATCATAGGGCCGACTTTCTTCATGAGATCCATTTACGCTAGTCTCTCCCTTGCGCCCATCACTGATGATGCGAGGAGACATGCAACCGTAAAAGTCAGAAATTTTATGTTCGCTGTCAGACTGAAAGGTTGATTGATATGAAAGATGGATGGGTGAAGTTGTATGACCTGAGTTTCGGTCGAATTCTGACAACCTACCTGGGCAAATACATAAAAAAGAGAAGTATTTTTTTTGCAAATCTCGAGCAAGGGTGTGCGTACGAATTTGTCTGCAGTATGTAACTGAAAGACAGCAGGTTGCTCAAATAGCAAATAGTTATGTTGTTATTCAGCAAACAGAAAAAAGCAAAAAAGCAATTTGCCTTGTCAGAAATTTTTATTGCTTCTTTGATCTGATTTGATGTTACCAATTTGATGCCCTAGTGAGCCGCTCGCCCACACACGTAGTCTACAAGAGTGCATTTAAATAGGTGGTTACTTACAGGATGGGACGCTATTTGGTTTAGAAATATTTGAAATCTACTAATTCAAATAACTTCCGGATGAAGGATAGGTTTTAAACAACTATTTATCAATGCATAACAATGGATTCAAAGATTTGCAGGCTTTGATGTTCTAGATTTGTTTCGTATCGTTAGAGCAAAAATTCCTCGAAATTTCAATCCAGTCTTATAAAACAGACAGGAAGCAGACATGCCTATCCCATTTGCACAAAACAGAAGAAATCTACCTTCATCTATTTCGAAGACAATACAACAAAATAAAATCCTCCCTTACAAAATATCGATTTCCACTAATGGATTTGAATATCTGAAGTGCTTCATCACATCCGTCATAAAACATGTCAGAGTAGATATTCCTTTGTGCGAGACCCCCTTTCCCTGAAATTTAATAGCTTTTAACCTCTTTCGACAAAAAGAACATTTCCCGGAAGAAACTTTTCTGGATCGGTGGATCCAATTATCAAATCTCTTTGACATAAAAGTGAATGATTTAGGCCACGAGCCGAGTCGGAATGAATATCCGTAATCCATATGGATTAAAGTACTGCTTGAGTTGCAGTTACGAGCTCAAATTTAAGGCAATTGCAGCATAAAGTTTATTGTACAAGGTTGATTTATTTTACAACCACGTGTCTGCACACGTGAACAAGTTTTATAGTTCTCTGAACCATTCTAAATTCATGTTAGTCTGCTAATGTGGGTGAAGGAGTTGGGTTGAAATGCTCATTTCATGCATATTACAGTACCACTTGGGTAGTCAATATCCAGAGGGAGTATAATACATTTTCTATCACTTCTTAGAACAGTTAAATTCACTTCTCCTCGTGCTTTGCACGTCCTATTCACTCACTGACTGACTGACTACAAAAGGCTATTTTTATGTTGTTACAGAATTGATCTAATCCTTTATTGCAACTATTTTGGTTTAAAGTAGTTCATTACTCACTCGGCTAAACTAATTTTTATGTAATTCCTTTGTAACCGCATTAGCAAAAGGCAGAAAGTGTTCGACTTCTCTGTGCTTGGATTTAAAATCAGTAGTGAGAAGAAAAAGACAAATGGAAGGTTCAATTTGTCTAAAAACTTTCCCGTTTGACCTTTTTCCCTAAACCTTATAGCAAACGCATGCTTTCACGTTCAATTCGTAACTGACTTAGGAAAATAAAAAATACCTCCTGCAGATCACGATAAGCTTCTGACTCGGTTCCACCACATGAAATACGTTGCTCACGAAAAAGTACACAATATCCTTTTGGTATTACGTAAAGTCTCCCAACTTTTCCTAAGTTGTATTTCCTTGTTCATAAAACATATACAAGCGGAGCAGCAAGAACCCTCCTGCTTGCCACACTGACTCGGAGGGATCAAAAGAAATAAAAATGAAGGAGGTTAGCAGGTATAAAACATGAGAGAACATGAAACAAACATGATAAAAACGTGAGCAAACACGGGAATAGAGGAACAAGAAGGATGGAGATGGAGAAATTGCTAACGGATTATATTGCATGCTGCGTGATGCTCCAAAGTACCTTACTTAACTACTACTTAAAGGGCTTTCATTTCCGTCTCTACTTTTCTCTGGGATTGGCCCATGAGCTAGTTTCATTTTCTTGTCGTCTCAGCTTACAATTTTAGTAAAAGAGCAAAAAAGTGGCTTCAAATGGATACTGAATACGGGAACTGCGTCCCCGTCCCAGTTTCCAGTTACGAGAGAATTGTCTTCAGAGTCGTGACAGCGAAAAATAAAACTTTCACTCCGGCGAGCAGATGAGTTTCGCTCCTTCTCTCCGATTTCTCTGATATATTCGCTAAGCTGCACAAAGCACGTATTTCAGCGAGACAGTTTTTGTTCTAGTTTCAACTTCAAAGAGAGCATTGAGCGAGCAAGGTAATTCAAAACTTCCAGGTATTCTATCAAGGAATTCTTAGCAATTCCATTCAACGCATATCGAAAATGAAAAAGGAATTACCTGCCAAAGTATTATGCCTAGCTTTGTATGCACGTCGACAAATTACTCGTCGCTAGTTGAGGAAGCGATACAAAAAAGCTGTCGAACAAATTCGATGTTTATTCCTCCTTCCAAGTAAACTGGATTTGAGAGACGAAAACAAATATTGATCAATTGGAATGAGTGGTTTATGGAATTCGTGCATACGAGGAAAGAGAGCTTTCCGTGAGACAATGCAGAATGCAGAGAAGAATGTCAATCAGGAGTAAAAGCAGGTCGCGTTCTCGGCGTATTAAATGGTCTTTATATTCTCTCCACAAGCCACTACGACCAACGATATTCCATACTTTCATGTCTTTGTGGTTGTCTCACTCACTCGGAGTCGGTAAGAGCCTTAAGCAGCTGGAATAAGGTCGCGCACTTTCGATGACTAAACACGCTAATCGCTAAAGCTGACTCAAGTGGTGACTCAAATACCGAACTTTGTAGGAATGTATCTAACCTCATATACTCTCGCCTCCCTTTCCTTTTGTATTAATCCGGTTAGTGTGCAATATATACTTACCTTGTTAAAGTGTGATAAAAAGCAACGGCATTTTATCGCAGTGGGAGAAAACTCTCATGAATGCAAGATTGGCCGAGCTCAATGCTCTAAACCTTCTACCTTCCCTGTCTCTGACAGGGAAATTGGTCTCAACATTCGAATATACCCTGTAATTGTGTGCAGCCGAGTCACCGACTGACCTGGGCTGACTAATCAATTATGCCTCTTAGCTCTCTCTTGGGAGTTCATTATGATATTACAAATACGAATTACAAACGTAAAAGCTACATTTGATACATTACTCCTTCTCTTCTAATATTTCTTCCTCGCTAAAAAGAAGAACGAGATATAGAGGTGGACATTTAAGGGGAGCGATAATACGAATAATACAATATCACAATAGTGTCTACATGACCTACCGCTGCTAAATGGGTTTCTAATGGAAAAGCTTCTCTGCAAAACAGAGAATGAGCTCGTACATGCAAACAATATATGTGACTCACATTTCACGTGTTTGTGCTACCGTCAAAAACCTTTTGTATGGATCAATACAACTGGTTTAAAAGGTAATGAAGCACATGTAAATTCATAAATCTGGACGGAACCTAATTCGTAATTAAGGGAGCTCATTGTGCATGTAAATGAATGCAGAAAGTCGTTCATGCAACGTAATGGTGCGTGGGCATGAAACGAAAGGGTTTATCATATCACAAAACTTGTTAAAAAAATCCTTTAGAGGTCAATAGTCGCATTGAACAATCATGCAAAAAAATGAAAGAGAGAAAGAAAGATGCATTGCATGAGACAAGGGATATCTAGACTAGATCGGTGTAATTATCGTTAGGTACATATGTATATTCATGATGATGATTTTTTTGTATGCAGGCAGACATGTCTGATTACATGTATGATCGTAACGAGGGTAGATATAAAATGGGTTTGTGATAGGCACATATGTGAATAAAACTTACTTGAAACTGTTACCACTGGCGCTGTTGAGGAGATCACTAGACGTGGCTGGCAATCCATTGGAAGCGACGGAACCAGAAGTTTTGTCCAACTTGTTATTATTGTTATTACTCGACGAGGAGGATGATGCCGTGTTTGGCAAGAGATCTTCATCAGAGTCATCATCATCATCGTAATAATCCGAGTCGTCATCTTCGTCCTCATCATACTCCTTGCTGTCCGTCTCGTCCAACTTTGTTGAGGTTGACTCTTTCAACTTTGACTTGGGAATAATTACGTCTCTACAAAAATTGCAATGAAATTTAGTATTATTATTTGATATGTGAAATACTAGATCCTTTTCGTGCTGAGGACATATATATTGCATTGCATGTCTTGTGTAAACTATAAAGTGTTCACTTGCATATGTCTTTCTTCATGCAAACTTTTTTTTCGCAATCTCCTCAGGAAAATTTTTCCTTTCTCAAAATTTAGCTTGAAGTGATCATATGTCTGTCTCCGTTCTCTGAACAAGGCATCCCGAGCCAACTTTCATTTCCACGAAATCATATTATATACCTTTTTACATCAAATTATGCATTTTGCATTTAGGAATAGAGTCCAAAAATCCAAGAAATCCCATTCTACATCCAGCTCTCCCTTCTTCAATTCAATTTGATGTGCCACATAATAATTTTGAGTTTACACGGGAATGGAACACAACTCAGCTTTTACTTTCCACGTTAAGCGAAAAATGGAGAGAGAGAGAAACGCAATGGAATATTTTGAATGTTGTGCGGAGAGTATATAAGATTGTTATTATTATAATTTGCTATCTCAAGAGACCTTTAGGCAATAATAATACTTTTTTTTGGTTTCTTGTCGAATCTCAAGAAGAGCGAAACCCTTCTGCCTCGCGTACGCAGACAATTTTCTGCACACACGTTGTCCTGCTGGTCTTGGTTACATTATTCTCGGGCTACAACGCAATTTACAACAATTTTCTTCTTCTCGTTGCAAGAAACCTCATGCTTCAATTTAATCTTTAAACTTGGAGTTAATGTGGTACCCAGTACCAGA
Organism: Heteromurus nitidus; assembly: GCA_034687055.1. Taxonomy (NCBI): domain Eukaryota; kingdom Metazoa; phylum Arthropoda; class Collembola; order Entomobryomorpha; family Entomobryidae; genus Heteromurus; species Heteromurus nitidus. Next base: position 9,249 of record JAQFZW010002866.1, read on the forward strand.
GAGAGGCGAGCAGAAGAGGATATATGCGATGGAGAGAATAAGAGAAACCAAGTCAAGAAGGGTCTTCTTCCTTTTTACTTGTGCCGTTCTTGCAAGAAAATTTCGAGAAGAGAGCATTATGGCTTTTAGTCATGCATAAATTACAGAAAGTATTGCTAAAAGTTAACTCATCCGAAAAGTTTAATATTATGCAGATGATGGAAGAGAGCGTGGTGGAATGCTAATTTTACGTTTGCCTCTTCTTTAAAAAGAAAGAATAATGGGTTTTGCGAGCACGCATGCATACATAAAACGAGTGCTCCGCGTTTACATTTATTACGTTCTCGATGTGATTTAAATCACTAGAACAAACAAAATCACCGAGAGAGAAACTCGGACTAAAACGATGGATTTTTTAAAACGTCCAGCCGAGAACTTCAGGCAACACATTATGGACATTAAGGAAAAGAGTTCTCTTGTTCGCATGACCCACCTTAAATCATGACTTGAGAAGGGCATAATGTAATCTTACTTGGCAAATAGGTACATTTCAGTTTGTGTTGTTGTTGGTGCGAGTAAGAGTATCACATCTTTTCTCAATGAAAAAACAATCAGGGGCGAGGGTATGGGAGAGTATAAGCACATCCTTGTTATATGATGATATAATGCAAAACCATATTTGGACGTAAAATGTGTAATCTAAACGCAAGAGGGTTTTAGCCTTAAATATTTGTAAACTCATTTAGATAATAAGGAATCTCATCTCATCGTCATTAGCGCAAACATTAACTTGCTTAAATTGCGCAAAGTTAGATTAAGTTGGGAGGAAGCAGTGGCCTCTTCTGCTCCAGGTGACCTTTCAGGGAAGATGGTGCACACAATATTGCAGAGATTACATTATAATGCCATCATTCCACGAGATAAAAATCTTCATGTTTCTCACTTTTTCCACCTTCCCACTCTCATTTCTCATGGTGAAAGACATGTTGCGAAATGTCAACTCTTGACATTTTTGCAATGAATGTACAGGAAAAAAAATATCAGCATGGTTTAACACCATAGGTTTACGATCATCATCATCATCCCAGGTTTGTCTCCTTTTTATCTCTTCACAAAACAGCTTTTCATATCCCATATTTGTTCATGCTTCATGTTCATTCCAAAAAAACTAGAAATCGTGTTATTTGATAAGGAGTATGCATGTGCTGTCTCTGCGTAGGTACATTAGGCATTTCCACATAAACCACTACAGTATCATGCAGCAAGGTGAAACACCGAGGATTGGCAAGGGGCGAAATTAGAAAAGAATCGTTGGTCGCAGTTGGTAGATCTATTTTACTCACCCGTTCTTATGCAATTCCTTCTTGCTCACGCAAACAGCTGTGTACTCATCTTCTAGCAGGCACAACTCCTTCTTCTTGCACTGGAGCGCTTGGCAAAGATCGCCTGGAAAAAGAAGGAAATATAAAAGTTAGTAATTCCTTAGTCCATACATTCATAATATGATTTTTCATAGCGTTCTTCATACAATTATACAACAATTGGTCGATGGTATATGAATAAAATATATTTTCACATAATCAGTTACTATCGAAGCCTTTGGTGTCTTTGATTGTATAGAGCAAACACGCGTTGATTTGTGTGATACTATAACTATTGGTGGTAGAATGAGCAATCATCACAATAACTGCATGCATGCATACAATTACCATAATTATACTCCATACCATAATTACAACATTTGGGTGTTCCACAAACCTGCAATACGATCAATAACAAAAATTGTAGCAATTTCAGAAAACGAGTAAACCACAGTAAAGTTATAGTATTTGCATTCAAGCGTATATTTGCATTGCGTCAGTGTGCTCGAATAGTAGGTTAGCCACGATATGATATCTTGTATCGTTGTTTAGAGCATGCACTGTGTGGAGTTCCGACACGGTTATTCAGCTCAAGACGAAATGCTACAAAAGTGGCACCAAGACGTCTTAACAGGAGAACGAGATGTGAATATGCTGAAGACCCACACTCACAATAAAAAATGTTGCCGAGTGCCTTCCTCCTCCTGCCAGTTACAAAATGTCAGGATCCATAAAGGTGAAAGATTTTCTTGCACTATTTTTATTTGTCCATTTTAAACACACACGTGTGGGTTCTTTTTTGCATGTTCCACCCTCATTTCTTCTGAAACATGCACGCACCAAGTAATGGTTGTGGGCATAATACAATTCTACAAAAATCTTCTCGTATAACTAGTGTGCATAAAGGAATCATAAAAAATTCGTAGAATGTCACGATATACTCTTAGAGTAAGTTAGAACGAAGATGGAAAATGAAACGTCGACGTGAATCCATACTTGTCAGCTACTTCCAACATCCGGATCCTCCCAAAGACGCTAGAAATAGAAGCCATGATTCCCCTCTTCTCGCGGAGAAAAAGGAAGAATGGACGGAAGGATGAGACAGCAAACGTTACTTTAGTGGCAATAGATATAAGGCAGTCATGAAATAGGAGATAGTTGCTAAGTTAGCTCTTATTGAAGGTGCTCGCCGTTCAGGTTACTGCACTCACCCTCGCCATATCATCAACTACGGAAGATAAGGGGAAACAAAAACGGGAAACATCATAATATATCTATGTTCACCGCTATTGTGAACAAACTACAAAACTGTCTCTTACTTTTGGCAAAAAGCATACGTACACAATACAACGCCACATATGCCTACGAACAACGCAAAGGCGTGTACGCACTTTTGTAAGCCTCGTCGGAAAATAATGGAATACTGGCTGTAAGTTGTATAAGCATTAGCTTTGTCTTGTTCCTTCTTATTCGGAGAAAATGACACAAGATCTTTTCAACGTCATCTTTCCTCCACCTCCTCTCCGCTCATCGTCTCATCCTCTCGTCCAAAGTCCAAATACGAACTTGACAAGAATGCAATAGATCTTTTACCTTACTCTCACGTGTCACAACAAATACTTATTATGTATACCTACACTCTCTTGCTCTTCTCTCTTAAGCACACTGACTGATTGCGATTGCGAGAAAAAACGACGTTCTGGCAAAGCAAGCACACACACACACACACATCCAACATGCTTTACGTACCACTTCCTCCTTATCATCCTCTTTGAGCTATTCGTACTTGTCGTGTTTTCAGGGAGGACGTGTGTACAAAAGAAGAGCAGAGAGAGAGCGCATCTCATGAAAGCAGGAGAGAAACACTCTTGTCACGCAGCAAGTTGTAACTCCAGAAGGATTAGGATTACTTTTTTGGTGCACCTCTCTCATCTCGAGACTCCCATTTTGCTTTACTTTTCCACTCTCGCTCTCCGCGGCTATAGAGAGTGGGACTGCTCCCTGGAGAATCCTAATATGTAATGCCTGTGCCTTTAACTAGCAACAAGAAGGATACCTATACACACAAGGAAAAAGTCGAGAGAGAGAGAGGAAAAGTTTGCACAACGAACTAATGCATGAAGCACAACAGTGTAGAGTTTCAAAAAAGCTGGAAATGGTACGATATAGCATATAGCAAAAGTATCCGAGTGCAGATACACAAGGAAAACTGTATGAAGTAGAGGAGCAAGGAAAGGAGTAGAAAGACAGCGAAAAGTGGGAATAAAGAACATGAGTAAATCTTTTGAAGGAATTTCGCAATTTAGTTTTCCTCTTTGATCTGATAAACCTTGAGTTGTAAACCCTATATGTTCTTAACTCACTGTGCTGCTCATATCGCAGCACACCTGCAGGTTACGCAAAAAAAATACGTATAAAAGGAAAATCCTTATTTTGAGCTTTGCTCCTTTCTCCTTCCCCTCCTCTCGGGGAGTCGTAGTTTGAGACTCTTTTAAATTTATAAATAAAGACTATGTGAGCGGGAGTAGTGTAGTAGCAATCGTTGAACTAAATATAGATGTTCACATGCCTATCCAGCAACCGTACTAAATCCTCTATGCGTGTAGAAAGGAAGAGACAAGCGCACAAAGAGGAGAGAACTTGCTGCTGCAGGGCAACGAGGAAAAAGATAACAAAATTTTCAAATGGCACGACGAAGAGAGGTACTTTTTTATGCCTTGTGTTATCCATATCCATGTGTACACGGGTAGTTAGATCGCAGCATTTATAAATTCTTCCATCAGATTTTTGCTCGGGCGAAAGTACAAAACTACAAATCTTGCTGTTCCATTCCTTTGATGCACAAATGCCCCCACATCGACGAGAGAAAGAGATTCTTTTGCAAGAGTTTTTGGACGTTGCCGAAGTATACGTTATCTGTGTTGAATGAATGGTACAAATAACGGAACCCCGCCGCCTCCTTGTCTCCTGGATTAAGAGTATCGAGAGGAGGAAAAATGTGTGAGCAGACCTGAGACAAGCAATACTTCTTTCTTTTCGCGTCTGTCTGATAAGAGCGAAATGTATATTTCGGAGACACTGTTTCCTTTTTTTGCAGTAATTTGTCCCAATACTAACATATTACACCAATACGTATAAATATATTTCGTATGTATACTGAATTTGCACACGGGTAATATCGATCTTCGTGATTTTAATGGGTTCCCTCCAAGGAATCTGGACATTTACCAGGTAGGAGCAAGTGCCATGACATTTTGCTTTTGGTTGCTTTTGGGCTCTTGGCGGAAATCAACAAATCTTCCGCCACTCGGTATTTAATTGTGGTACTCCAAAGACAAGGGTGCCAGCAAGATAACTGCTAGATAAGCATGCCTATAGTAGTCATGGTCTAAATTTGGCTTATCTTGTGGGCGAGCTCACTTGTGACCACAATGGCTCAATTGAAGCCCTCAATTCAATAATCCCCTCAGGATTTGTTGCTATGCAATTCAGTCTGTACCGGAGAAATTTTATGGTACTGTATCTTGGTTGCGAATATTTGGCTCCAGAAATTTTGAAGCCTTGTAGGAAAATTTTACTTTATCAGTCCTGCCTTAAACCACGTAAACGATACTTTTAAGGGAACTTACACCTGTGTATCACAAAAAGTACTAGAAAATGAACAACGTAATCGTAAATAAAGCTAATTTTATTTTACATCAACCAATAAAATAAGCTATCAACAAGCTACTATCAGGTAATAAAAGTATTAGAAACGTACTCTCGAATAACATACAAATAGATTGAATATAACAGGTATTTTAAGAAGACACACTACAGCTCCGATAAAGCGTAGCGATTCACGCAGTAATCGACGATGCATTATTTTCTGATTAAACGTTTTCTTTAATTTCGAAAAATATGCAAATCAGAAATCAGCCTCCTGACCTATTTTGGAAATTCGTATCAATCCACTACTGGGTAGTTTAAAACCAGGACTCGGTAATACCAACTTTCCCAGTCTCCAAAATAAAGTTAATCCGATTAGGGATTAACTTTTTAATCCAATCCGTCGATGTTAATCCGGGAATAGATTAAGCTAGAGTCGATAATGCTGGATTAATGGATTAATTAATCCGATTAAGTAATCCAAGTACGGATTAAAATACTCATGAAAAATTCATTCAACACTGCTTCAAGTGCAAATTTCTACGCTATCATTGTGTTAATTTCGCAAAAATGCCGTTCATTTACGTTAATATGGGTTTGTAACCATTGATTGTGTCCACATTAATGAATTTTTAAGGCCGAAATTTTCATTTCATGGAAGTTTCAAGTTGTTTTACAAGGTATTTTGGCAAATTGAAATTAATCCAACATGGATTAACTTTAATCATTAAGTAATTACCTTACTTCTGTGATTAAGGATTCTGGATTAACAATATTATTCCTTTTACCTTGGATTAAGGATTATGGATTAACAATATTATTCCTTTTACCTTGGATTAAGGATTATGGATTAACAATATTATTCCTTTTACCTTGGATTA
>JAQFZW010002867.1:0-15116 GCA_034687055.1 Heteromurus nitidus
AAAAACAAAATTCGACGAGAAAAAGTTTGAACTTAAAATTATGTTGGACGCAGAACTTTTAGCAATTCAAATAAAAAACGCTCAAAGTATTAAGTGAAAACTTTGAGGTGAAAGACCATCTTTCTGGTATCATCGCTCTCCTGACATCTTACTAAAAGTTGTCATATTTTTTATCGGAAAAGGCGCTGCTCCATTCCAACAATTGACACAACATAAATGTTAAACTGAACGGTGCGATATGTTATTTCAAAATGTCCGTAGAAGAATATATCTAAATCCCTTGGGATATTGCTGATGGACGCTTAGGAGCTGAACTAGAGACTGTAGATAAAGGTTTATTGTCACCGTTGAAATGTCCAACTGTCTTGACAGAATGTGTGTGTGAGAAAAACGAGTATCATTTTCCTTTCTGTGTACTTCTATCCCACACTATAATATGCGACTGTGGTCTGCTTTTACTACCATGAATTTGGATATAACGATATGCTCGTTGTTATTTTTTTGTAGCTTATGAAGCGGAGTCTAGTAGGCAATAATATTGGTGCATAACAGATGATATCTGTCTGCTGGAGCTGGACGATGACCAACAAAGCTGATCCCAGGAAAAGGAGAGAAACTATTTGAGTTTCAGTCTGCTCGTGTGTGTGTCATATACCATTCCTGTCATTCATATTCCATACGTTATGATACGATACCCCTTTCATGGCAGAGGGTATACATAAGTAATAGAAGATCAGAGCAAAGAGCAATGACAAACAAAGGGCCAAGTTGCACGCGATCTTTTTTTCTCTACTATCGCGTGCAAATCCATCAATTTTTTCCAAGGGAAAGGGTGCAAACACACATACCATATAGCACACACAGCAGTGAACTTATATGTACGTACATTTTTTGTGAAAAGGAAACATTTGTATAAGTTCTCAGCATGAGATGCACACCTTCTTCCTCGTTTTCGTTTTCATCCACTTTTATCGTTGAGAAAACTGAGAGAAGTATTTCGAATAGTGGAAGACGATAAGCTTGTTACACAAAATTATGTGAGGTTTTGGGCTAGTTTTTTTATTCCTCATGCATGTAAAGTCGTTCGTTCCTCTCCAATGGTTAAAAAACTGACTAAATACGTATTACAACGTGTCTCTCTTTAGCTCGGAACGTGGAACCAGGTTTTTTTCTTGTGTCATGATTAAACGATGACCTAAGAAGTAAGCAGCGGGAGGAAGGAAATAAATGTAACACGTTATGTTGGGAACATGTCTGGATCTGCTTATCAAAAATGAAGTACAACATTTGGAGAAAGGAGAAAAAAGATAAAGAAAGAAAAAAGTTGGTCTTGTGTGTGAGCTTTCGTGAAAAGTAACTCTGCACAAGCTTTTATTTTTCCCTTTGTTTTTCCACTCTGGAGAAAAGTCTCATGCAAGAAACGATAAGGACGGAGAGGGAAATTGTATGAGTTGCCGGAGAGACGACTACTCCAGGAACACGCCTTCAACTGTCCAAGCCGAGTGACAGAGTGGACTACAGAAATAAGATGGAGCAAACGTCTATCCTAATGATCTATCTACAATGTGTCACTTTTGTTCCTTCTCCCAGTCGCTGCTGCTGCTGCATGCGTGAACATGAGCTTTAAGTGTATAAGGCACACCTGTGTGAAACGCGAACTTACTAAAATTTTGTAGACGACTACACAAAGTGCATATGCGTGTATTGCATGCCCATGCAGATATATATTTTTTTTTGCTGAATGTGTTAAACCCTGAAAAATATGGGATTGAAAGCAGAACAGTCGAGTCCCGTCGAGTCTCGTGCTTCTAGTTTTCAGTCACACAGGACGTTGTGTTGTATACTGTTGGAAAGTTTGACTGATCACTAGAGGACAACCCCGTAGGCTTAATCACATAAGATATCAGTTCAATCATTCCGTTTTCATTTCACTCCACACCATGTAATCTAATTCCAGACGCACACGAGAAAACTATATATATATGTATTTTTCCCTCAAACTTTCCTCAAAATTCTCCATGGGTTTTCTGGACACACTTTTCAAGATAAGCGAAAATGACCTGGAGCGGAGAGAAGTGTGTTTTATCGTTTGGGGCACTACAATAAACTGTTCTCATGTCGAGAATTATTGTGCTTGATTTAGTGTTGGTGTCGAAATGGGAGTTGTCACATTGATTCATAGACTTTATGATCAAACTTATGTTCTATCCAAAATAAAAATACTATTTTATTTCAGATACAAACAATAATTTAATTCATGACTCGCTTAAACGCTGTTCATAAAAATGCGATTTCAGGGTTCCACAATAAAACCTGCGAAAATCTCTGCTTCTCGAGGCTCTGGAAAGGGTTTCTCATTTATGCAAATTAAATGGTTTCGTAGCTATGGTATACCTAAATAGTATGCGTCAATGAAGACAAAAATATATGATTTTCCTCGTAAAAAGTTGGAGCAGGAGTGGAGTGGGGTACTCGCTCCTTTCGTAATTGCTCTGTAGAAGATGTCAATCAAATGAGTGGAAAAAAGAGAAAAGGGACCACTTCCCCTGCACAGCCAACAGCTACCATTTTGATATCTTGTGTGCAGTAGTGTTCTCCTTTTTTATTTCTCTCTCTTCTCCTTTTCAGTTCAGATATAGTTGCGAAGACAGAGGGGAAGATTGTGCTAGATAGAATGGAAGAGAAAAGTCTCGTTGAGAGAAGTGAGCGAGGCGCTGAGATGCATTCAGATTAATTTTCTTTTCTATGCAGAGTGAGACAAAAACATTCTTTAATTAACTCTGGAATGCTGACATCCTCGCAAAGAAGTTTGGACAGAATGTTCTACCAAAAGGGAAGAAGAAGAAGAAGAAGAAAAAAGACCAAGTGAACAAGGCACAATGGAAAAAAGGGGCAGTGGAAGTAGAGAGTTGAAGACATGAGAGACTCTTCTTGTTTTATATTTTTTACTATTCCTATTCTCTTTAGTTCAAAGGGATGCAGCAGCCTATTGCTGTTTTTGTTAGCTGCTGTGCGTTTTTTCTTCTAAACTCCTTGTATTTTTTTATCGTTTAGCTCATTCTTTTCTTGAGTTTCTTCCTTCACTCTACTCTGTTTCATTATGAAGTTTTGACTTGAACACAATGTGCTTTGAAGGGTGCGTGCGTGGTCATATTGTGTCTTATAACCGTACGCGAGTAACTCAACTACTGTAATAAAAAAAATCTTCAGTCACATGCTTCTGCTTAAAGATATGTACAACAGTCGTCAGTTGGCTTCATCTCCTGTGAAGTTTGCCCAACTTCCGTAATGTCATCCTGTTCGAATCCTAATTTGCATTTCCAATGGGAGCAGTAGTGTGTGTAGCAGACAACAAATGTTCTCAGGGTGCCCCAATTCGGATTAGAACCCAAACTAAACACACTCTGTTCCTCTCACATCACACGACCAGAGTGGAATATAATTACAATTTATAATACCTGTATGGCATCATCATTAAATCACTCACTCCAATGCCGCAGTCTGCAATGCAGTAACATTCCAAACCTAGTCCTCTGTTTATGCCCGTCCTTTTTTGCGTATGACACAGAAACAAGGACAACGGCAAGGTCTTCTCTGTGGGAAGAGTGTACATATATACTCTGTAACAATTCGATTTGCAAATTGACTCTGAAAATTGTGTTCACAAGGATGATGATGAGATTTCATTCCCAATCTACTCCGTCTATATCAACCCTTTGAAGAAGAATCTGCTTTCGCTTCCAGCGATTTCGAGTCCAGTACTCTCAGCAAAGAATGGAGAGTGTAATGAATCCATTTGAAATGCACGACATGTATTTCGTATACGACCAACATCTGTGCATATAGTACTTGAGAATGATGATGATGACGATGAGCCAAAGTGAAAAAAGTGGAATAGACGGATATAAAAAACTATGATCCTCGCTCACTTCCACTTCGTTCATATGTTAACACCGCACAGCTTGGAGTGAATTAAAGATGAATACACATTGAGACGGGAATGATGCACTTTGCGCATTTCATATTTTTTTATACTGTGAATGGGTTTTATCACATGAAAAACATGAAACTCACACTTTATCATCATAACATAACCATCGTCATCATCTTCTCATCTACCAGAGTTGAAAACAAAATGGAAACTTGTAAGAAGAACATACGCATTTTACTAGTTGACTGCACTTCTCTCTCTACTTTTTTTTCGCTTACGATACGATAGGAGAAGGAAAACTGTAAAAACTTTGAAAAACTCCAGGGGAACTAATATAAAATTCATGAAAGGCTGACTCACCAGTTTCTTTACTTTTTGACTTGGTAATCATAAAAAGTGATGTAATATTATTGTTTCCAGGTTAAACACATTAACATCTTACAGTTCACCTGGGTATCATATATAATTCTCTTCTGTGTGAAACAAGTTCAGGGTTTCTCATGACCGAGAGAGAGAGAGAGAGAAAATGTAGATGATACCTTGGAGCATATGTATGTGCAAGACTGAATATGGAATTGATTATTGCCACGACTAAACTAAACGTGTGCATGGAAAGATTTCAGACTGAGCGCAAAAATGTATACATAAGTTATCCTTTTGAGACTGAAAAGATTGTTTTCTATTGTCGACCAAACGGTTTTGTATTTCGAAAACACATTGGAATTGGAAGAAAATTTCTTCAAGAAATTCGAATAAAATTGTGCAGACTGACTAAAAGATTTCTATCTTCTGAGTAAATCGATTTCTGAAAGCTTATCAAATACAATTTCGTCATGATATTTAAGAAAACATATTGTCATAGAATTGTCACACAGTGAAAACAAAAACTGCAACGAAACTTGTTCTGTTTTCCACAGAAACATATTGCAACGCACGTCAGAAAAATATTTTAACCATAAAGCTAATATATATACTACATCCACAAAGGAAGAAAGTTTTTTTGTTGGGTTCGCAAGCGGCAGGAAAATAAGTTTTCATGCACATTGCCGAAAACGCATATAGCACAGGCGAGGCAGACGTCATGCACAGCAGTCGCGTGGTTTTTCCAGATCATTGGTCTCGAAAATTGACCTTAACTATCAACAATAAATGTGCAAGTGTGTCCGTGCCACACATAGACAATACATAACAGGTTCAGGAAAACGAAGCAGAAAGAGAAAAAAAAACACAGAGAAGTTCAAATGTTATACAACACAAGCAACAGAAAAACTTTGAACCTCTTGATTTTCACTTCCTTCCGTACCGTCATCCCTCTTTGATGACTCACTAAACTAAAAGTGAATTTCACCGAAAAATTATCAGCCTAAAGGTGTTTGTCTAAAATTCATGTGCGTGCAAAAAATATTTACAGGACGAGTGTACCAATGTAAACTAGTTCTCTTAAATATTAACTCATATTATTAGTGGATTTTGTATTCTAAAACTAGTGTAGTATTTTTTGTTTTTATTTAGGTACGTATCAATTTAGGCAAAAAGAATTGGGTAAATCATCCGAGCACCCCGTTTTGTCGTAGACACCAGTCACTCGCAGCCCGTCAGCGATATTCTACCCGTCCTCTGTACATTACGATTATGATATCAAGTTTGTGTGTGGTTACGTACTGCCTCGCTGTGTTGCTTTTATTATAACATGCGTAACATTGCATTTCCTCGATTACCGGCAGACCGGAATAATTTGTAAACAGAAGAACTGGGAAAACATCTAAAACATAATAATATATTTTATAACTTTTTTTTATTCGAACCAGCTTTTTCTAAAACCCATGTTCTAGTTCAATGAGGAAGAAAGGAAAGTGTCTGAAAGTTCATTAGAACTATCACTTTAACTCTCATCATTTCAGTTTCAGTCAGAGAGCAACATAGGTTTTACATTGCCCCTTGCATCGTATCTCGACTCGAGTTCAAAATTTACAAGCCCAATTTCATTTTTTCAGTTTGTGCCCGTCTAGATCCCCCCGCTTGACTGGGCTTGCGGATACAAATGCCAAAAAAATTGATGTTTCCTTCACCTCGTCATCTATCTTCTCTCTCGCTCTGACCTTACTCAAGGCTCCCTCTTCATCAACATCATCATTTTCTTTTGCTCGTGAGCTATGAGCATTCTTTCTAGATCCATTAAAAATTTAATGTTTCTCATATATATCTGTCGAACCTTCTCATATATCGTGTGTGCGAGTGCGTGCAATAAGCGACCAAAAACAGGGAGATGTTCGTATATCTTCAGTTTATTATTTTTTTTGAAAAGCATGCAATTCTATATATAAAAGTTGGAGGAGTTCAACTAAAGAATGTATGTATATAAATTTTTCTCGTGAAATAAATTTGCCACGAAATTTCCACGCTCATAATGTTCAGAAAGAGAGAAATTTTACGGTCCCTCTGCTCTTGCCTTTTTTATTACTTCAGAAAAAAAGGCACAGTGAACAGATGCCGTGTGGTGCCCTTTGTTACAAATTCTGTCACAGTTCATTCCACAGAGAATTCGTTTCGTTCCATCATGTTCCATTCTACGTGTTGCAATGCTTAAATTAATGTGGTTTTCTTTTTTTTCTTTCCTGGGCTCTCGAATACACTGAATACTCCCTCAAGTCCCTAATATCACGAACGAATGTGTGTATAACTTTTTTTTTGTTTCTTTTGCAAAAAACGCTTTGTGGAATTTGCTTCTGCTGCTGTTTCACCTAACTATTTCATCGTTTGAGTACTAGTTTTTTTGTCAGAACCGTCAGAAGGCAAAATTCACCTTCACTTTCTACCGTGCCGCTGAGGAATTTTGCATCATATCATGATTGAATTCTCTGTACGGTGCTATTCAATTTGACATTACATTACATCATTTTTTTTATTCAATTCAAGTTCCGTTGCTTGAGTTGCTTTATTTAATTTTGATTTTCATATAGAGTCGCCTATTATAAAAAACATTTGATACTGGATTGGATGGAACATTGACTGTACAAACCGTCACAAAAATCCAATTAATTTCACCTTTTCAAACACTTAACATGCACTCAGGTATCCCACCACCAGTTGACGAGTGACGAGTTGAATGCATTCAAAATATTTGTACAAGGTTGGACAAGTGAGCTGGTGAGTTTATATATACGTTTTTTTAAAGCGAGAGAGAGAGGTCAGGTCATATCAAACTATTATCCTACATGATTTAATTCACGTAGGTTCGTTGTTGTATATTTATTTATTGTAAGCCGATAGATATTCAGTTCAGACTAAACATTTCACAAGTCAAAATGTAAATTTCCCTTTTATCAACATTACTTTGTAGCGGACTACACAGGATATATATATTTTTGATTGAATCCACTGAGCAGACATAGACCTTTTGTCAGATTATAATATTACCAATGATATCGTATCGTATTGATAGCCAACTTGTAACATCCGCAATGTCCTGCTTTGATACTTTTGTCAGAGATTGTAAACTAACATATTTTCAAGCATATATCTACTCCTGCTCATGAAGGTTATAAAGGGAATGATGGATGAATGACGGACTTTTTCGGCTCTCTCTCTCTCTCTATTTTTTATATTTACACACATTACAACTTACAACCTGTTCCACAAATACATCATCTTCTTCCTCCATATGAACTTGTGTGAGCTGTTGCTGCTGCTGTTGTAGGTTGTAGTTGATGATGACGATGATGACTCTTTGCTCATCATCCTCCTCCTCCTCAGTCCACCAAGTTAAATGCATCAACAAGAAGAGGAGATCGACATTGTAGTCAACACATCAGACACCATAGACAAGGGACACAACATGCGGAGGGAAACACCACAGTGTGATGGCATGCCAACATGACCCTGACTTTTCCGAAACACTTCACTCAAGATTAATGGTCAAACTTTACCTTTCACTGTGCTCAAAACCCATCAACAACAAAAGTACGCTGGACAGAGAGAAATATATATATTTTTTATATACGAAAAAAACCCTTTCTCACCAACACACCACAAAAGAGAGAGAGAGGAGAAGAGAACAACAGCAGACAATGAGACAACACGTATTTTATTATATATCGTTTTCCACCACACTACCACTGGGAAAAAATGCATGCAATGTGTGTGATGATTCTGATGATGTGATAGACTCTGTGTGTGCTCTCCGAGCTCCAACAGTCATAATTTTTTTTTCATGTTGTTACAACTCTGGCCTGGAAAATGTTCGAGAAAAAAAACGTCTCAAGCTGACCGATGGTGGTGCAAGCAGTGTGTGGTTGGCAGTCTTTTAGCTGTTGTAACTTCCAATATACGATGATGATGATGATAATGGTGATATTCATCATCATCATCAGATTTATCCAGTATAGAAATCATTGTGTATCTTGTATACCATCGATCTATCACAAAAGAGACTTTTATATATTTTTTCAGAAATGAGAATGCATAATAAAAACCCTGGCTAGCCTTTTACACGCGTGTTATCTCTCTCCTCTCAAAACAAATTGTACTTTTGACATATTACGCATCTGCATGTTTGTGTCTTTCATATACACAAGTCATTTTTTGTGGACCCCATACATCACAACAACACAAATATAAATATATAACAACAATATGATATGATAACATCGCCGATCTTACACTCATTTTTTTCTCCGTCGTAAAAATAAATCTGGACCATGGCGTGACGTTTCACATTTCATACATGGGGAAGAGGCTAATTTTTCTATGTCGCAGACAACAACAGGTTATCATCATCATCCCCTATTTTTATTGCGATGGAATTGGGAAGAAGGAGAGGAAGAAGGGTGGTGTCAAGTGTGACTTGTGACTTGTGGTGGGGCTCTTCGACACAAGTCATTCTTGAGAGCGATTTCCCAGACTCGTAAAAAAGGTGTGATCCCATTGATTTTTGCATTTACAATGAACCATGAGTCCTAATATATGCAGAGCAATAAAAAAATGAAAGAATGAAAGTAAAAAGATGAGGCGAGGGCAGAAATTTCACGGAGGGAGAAATGTAGTTAAATTCCAAGAATAGTTCATTTCATCTTCGTGTAACAAGACGAAACCAATGTATATTCACATTTGGGACGGAGTGGAGGTCTGTCTGTTGACAAGTTCCAATGAACTTGGTCAACAGGTCAGTATAGTGACTTTCAGGGAGATAAGGAAAAACAATTTTATTTATGTTAATGGGATTTGGCTAACTTTTGGAAGATGATATTCACATGCGAAGGAAAGGTGAATTTTTGAAGATGCAGTTACGTTGAAAGTGTGTAGCTTCAAGAAAAAGTTCTTTAAGGGAAAACGCTGGAGGGAGGAAAGCGTATTTGTTAAATGTGCAAGAGGGGCGTTCTGACGTTTCAGTTTCATTACGTTTTTGCATTCCTTCTCTCAAAAAGATCCATTTATGTGGCCACCTTTTTTTATTACTCTACTTGAGTCTCTTATACTCTCTCTCTCTGTGTCGTAATGGGGCATACGTGTGTACACGGTACTTAAATGAGAAATTAGTGTTTCAAACGAGGTGAAGTGCCGTTGGCAAAAAAACTAAAACGGCACTAGAATATAAGATATGTATATGCCTATAAATTCTCTATTTAAGCTTTGATGGATTAGGAAAATGAACTGCTATTGTCAAAACTTTTCTCAATGCTCATTTCATTTTCAAAGGTTTTAGTGTGAAATGAGAGTTACTCTTAATTTCCGTCATTTTTTACCACCACCCTTGCTCCCCTTCCCTTCAACATTCAGGAATTCAGGTAGTATTTTTTCGCAGGAGAGAATAATGAATTGAGCAATTTTTATTTTGCAATTAACACCTCTTCTGTGGTAAACATTGTTTCGGGAAAAAGTGCAACATGCGGACCTGATTTTTTGTAGACTCTTTGGTTGCGGTCACGTTATGATGCATTTTTTTCATTAAAAATTGATAAACCGCAATCTGTTTCCACGTGTTTTCAGAATATTGCATTTTTGTACAGACCTGTTATTCTGTGGGGAAAATATGCAACTCTCTGAAACGCTAACGTTGAAGTCAAAAGAATGTAAATTGTATTAAAAAAGTAAAATTCGCATCGCAAGCCAGTAACCGCATAAAAATTACGGTTGTGGTATGTCTTCCCAACCAAATACGAGACGAAAAAAAAGAGTTTTCATTTTTCGAAAGGAACAACGTCAATCAGTGTGGTCAATCACCGCGTGTCCAAGCAAATTGGCGTCAGAACAAAAATGCTGGTTTTAAACTCAAGATAATGTATTTTTTCCACCATGTACCGCTCCTGTTTATTGTCTGCTCTTTGATGTTTTGATAGAAAAAGTACTTTGCCATAGTGCAACAACATCTCCTCAACAATCGAAAAGGGAAATGGACTTGAGGTAAGAAGACATAATGGTGAAATCACTAAACTCTCTCTCTGCCTCAGCAAGGAGTAAAAATGATGATAATGATGACCAGAAGTTTTACTTGGTTAAAAAAAATCTCAGCTCTTTTTCGTCGTCCACACAGGAGCCTTGTCGAAGCATGACAAACTAGAAATTCCCTTTGTAGGAAGGAAGACAATGGACAAGACAAATGAGAAAATCCGGGAGTTCGATCGCCCCACTTTGTATCTCAAGGTGATTGGGCATGATTTAGCATAAATAAAAATTGTTGAAAAGGCTACCTTTCCGCAAAGTTCTTGGAAGGTGGGCGAATAAAAATCTATGCTACCTGAAGCTACATATCCTACAATTGTTACACGAACTCACGGTTTTTCTCTCGGAATAACGTATTGACGTTGAAGTAGAGCTGTACAGTGAGTTTTTTCTACATTTGTACAGACCTTTTTTACAAGTTTCTTGAGTTGAATGTTTAATACATGAGTAAAGAAAAGTCTCTTTTCTCGTTTTTCTAGATCTCTGGAGGAGTTTTTGACCATCACGAATCACGATTACAAGAAGTGGTGGGTATAATAAGCATTTTCATATTAGTTCGAGCTTCTGATGTTTTCTCACAAGAAATTATATATTTTCTTCTTCGTCTCGTACAAAAACAAAAGGAGAATTAACAAGCACGAAAGCTCAAAATGGATTATCGTCATTATCATTATCAAACACATGATCAGTTTTTTTATATGCTTGTACAAGTTGAGCCAAGAAAAGATCTCTGTAGGAAGTTTTGTTGAGCATGAAAATTGTGCTACTGCCCGCTCACTTTACTACTTTACTTCACATCAAATGAGAATTTTAGCCAACTCATGCTGCTTGATAATTTCACGGAATCAATATAACTATTCTCTCTCAACATCAGAGAACTTTAAAACGAAGAAGTTTTATTTTCTTCTCTCAATAAAAACAGAGCAAGGCCGCCGTTTTGAGAAACTTCAAATAATATTGTGTGTTCCTTGTCCTTTAATAAGTTTTTCGTAACCTCCGTCTCCCGTAAATACTCTGACGAAGAAGGTGATCACTTTTAATGGCAAAACATTTATTGACCTTTGAACAGCTCCGCCGACAACTACTTTTTTCAACTGATGGATTTTTTTCCACATGAAAATTTGTTTGGCTCCCAATCCTCATCAATACGTTTTCTCGAGCTAGTTACGAGATTGAAAATGAGACTATATATATAAGTTGCATGAATTTAGCATAAAAATTAGTGAGCAAACATCTCGTTTAAAAACAATGGGATCGTGATGTTGAGATGGGATTTTTTTGGGGGAAGAACAGTGTTATTCACTTTTGCCATTAACGGGATGAGATTGCATATCGTTCACAGTTCACTATACACGCACACATGTGATGGCAATTTTCTTCATTATTGGGTAAACGTGTGTTCAATCAGTTTCGACTACTCGTGTTCTATGCGTATTTGAGGAAAATGACTTTTAAAAATGTTGCACAAGGAAGAAAAAACAAGTGATGACGACGATCGGAATTTTTTCTGAGCGTGTGTGCACTCAAGAACGTACTCAGTGATGCGTTTAATAGTAGCAAACATATTTCATCACAAAAAAGGGATGATAAGATGAGCATCACAAGTTCAAAATCGTCTTTTTGGATACGATGATAAACCGAGTCTGAAGAGGAGGACTGCTACTTACCCCGCATATCAAAGTGCATCATCGTATCATGTCCCAATCTTCTTCAGCACACTGCGCGTCGTGATCGTGAATTGTTGAGGGAGAGAGAGAGAAACCTTGAAGCGATAATAGTTCCATCACCAGCATCCCCATAAAGTGCACAAAATATTACACCAATAACGATAATTATTCATGAACATGCCATACCGACTTTTATGGAGAAGCTTTAGACGACATAAATGTGCTTGGGGCGAAGTGAGAACTTTTGGAAGTAAGCACAAGCATGTATTACGAAACTGATGGAACTATGATTGCGAGACAAATTAATGACTGAATGTTTGTATGTTTTCCACCACTCATTCAGTATAAATGGTAGACAAAGTGACTTCGGTAACGATATTATTACAATTTTTGTTTTGGTATGAAGGGAATATTACACACGAGCACCCGTAACCTTCATCTCCATTTCACAATCACAAGAGTACATTTTTATGTATTCATCCACCGAGGATATGATGATCTTCTTCAGTAGCACCGCCACCGACAAGGTAAATAGGAGGAAAATTGTAAAAATTGGAGGGGGTGCCGAGTATGATTACCGGTAAAAAAGAAGGTGGGTATGAAACGACGATCAAGCAAAAAATCATACTTCCAAATGATTATTTCTTTTCAACGGGAGAAAAAATCAGTACGTAGGTTTGTTGTATATCATGAGCGCAATAATATTATTCCATATTTTATGTATGTAATATCTTATCCATTCGTAAAAAAACATGAATTTCTTCTCCTTTAAAAACCCAAAGAATTCTTTTTTCGTTCTTTTAAAGCGATGAACCCAATCCGGCGGTTTTTTGTGTGTATATAAAAGTCACCTAATGTGTTTATGTGTAACATGCCTATAAACAACTTTTTAGTTGCGACGACAGCCTCAGAAAAAAAATCTATACGATTTCAAGCTGGCATTCGTGATTCGAAAAGGATTCAGAATATACGAACAATACTTATACATACAAGATAAGGGTATGGATAGATCAAGTCACGATTCTCAATAAGAATGCATCATTTCCTAGAAAGGCGAGTCTTTGGTGTCCAAAATATTTTTTGAAAAAAAAAATTCCCTATGTGCGTAATATAAATTACTGATACTCATTCTCAAAGTCAGAGCGAGTACGTCCACCCCTTGCTTAAGATAGATTTGAAGCGGTTCAGAAAAAAAATGTGTGCTTGCAAAGAATTATCTTTTTTAAAACAGAAAAAGGAAATATTGAAGCTCAACCATGGAATTTTTGCCCTTGACCATATTCCAATTTGAAAAATGGTATTGCTCCTCTGACTGAACAAATTTTATTTTTGTTTTACACATTGTGAAGGGTAAATGTTGTGTTAATGATTCCAAATTAGCTACCAAAGAATAACAAAAGAAAAGAGTCGAAAAACTATTACATTGATTTCCCATCATTTCCCCGCAAACGAAGAAAAAAGGTTTTTGGAGTTTAGGGTGAAAAGGAGATATTTCCTTCTTTTTTTAATTTATTGGTTCATCAGGAGCATCACGAACGAGAAATAGTTTTCAGGGAAAAGCAACTCCTAAAGAATATTTTCTAAAAAGGGTCTTAGACTTTAAGTCTCTGATTCGATCAACATCAATGAATATTATTGCTCCTCTTTCAAACAAGAAACAAGAACACACAATCAGTTAATGAGGGCTTATGAGTGCGTCATCTTATCACGAGAGAAAATACAATGTATGCCGCTACTCCGGTCAATAGCTTCTGAAGTAGATATTAGATATATTATTGTTTATTGGTTATCTCCATAAAAAAATTTAAGAATTCAGCTAGAAAAGTACAATTGATAAAAAATGATTCACCTTTTTTTTGCATTGGAATAAAGGTCGTACCATTCATATCATTCAATTTAAAAGACATGAATTTGAAATAAAACGTCTGAAACAAGTCTCAAGGAATTGGTTTCTACTGCATTTCTTTGATCACAGTGGCAGAAATTCATTGATGCATAAAATATATTTAAGAAAACTGGCTCTCTCTCTCTCTCTCACTCCTTATTCCCTATCCATATAAATTTCCCGTTAACTTTCAACTAAAAAAAGATGAAATTTTTAGTAGAAAAAAAGCAATTTCCAATCTGATGAAATATTCATAGGAAGCATGTCAAAGGAGAACATCGACACAGTGACTATATATGCTCTTACCTGCTCTGCTCAGTATATATACATGAGCGATATATCTCGAGCGTACAAGTAATCAACATATCTCCTCTGACAAAGTCTCTTCATCAAATACAAAAATGAATCGTATTTTTTAAAAATTGTTTTATACCGTTCTTCAATATTCCTCTTCTTATTCTCAGTATTCTTTCAACTTGTTTCAGTTTTTCGATTGAAGTTGAAAACATCCTTTTTGTGAGGAGCATATATTTTTCAAAATAAATATTCTTAGAACCCAAAATCTCTGGTCAAGACAGCATTCTTTTTTTAAAAAAAAGTAAAGCGGGGATGAACATATTACATGTGCTCGTTTCATTCGTGTTGTATTTCTTTCCGCCACGTGTACCAGCCCCGTATGGGGTTGTCAACCGTGAATAGGAAATTAGGGTGAAAAAAGTAGAGTTTGGAGAGAATGGCTCCGTCATCCGTGCACAATGTCTATACTTCACAAGGTGGATGTGGATTATATTCTAGAAACTTAAATACGATACGAAAATTGGCTTGCGATGTTCGATTAATATAAATTAGAAATTTTCTCTACTTACAAGTTGAATGGGCGTTGCGAGGAAAAAAATACTATTTAATCTTATATTTCAATTTCACTCATATGTTACATGTATTTACCGGTGTTGTGTACCTGTATCTTATTTTTTCTAAAGTATTTTTTGCTGGGGCGAATGAGCTCAAGAGAAAGTAGCAATTTAAATACGTAATATTGTCATTTTGTGAGTTTTCTGGGGACAATGTCACGAAAGTGGATAACTTGGAAAATTGGTTGGAGCCTCACCTATCAAAAAACTTTCTGATTGGTTCGTCTCCTCTCTCTCTCTCTCTCTCTCTCTCTCTCTCTCTCTCTCTCCTAGTATGAGAGCAT